>PVJX010016707.1:0-39776 GCA_004027295.1 Dolichotis patagonum | reverse complement strand
AAGCGGGGTCTGGTGGGAAGAGGTGGGTCACTGGAGCGTGACCTGGAAGGGTACATCTCCTTCTTCCTCTCTCTGTGTCCTGCCTGCAGCACTTAGACCCAGTCCAGTCTCACTTTACTGCTATGTGGTACTGCCAGGACCATGTGGCAGGTTCCAACCTGCCCCTAAGTTCTTGTCACAGTCATCTTTGGGAGTGATTCAACCTAAGATAGGCCATATTAAATGTATCCACATCATAGGACTACTGTAAAAATTAAATTAGCTCATCCAGGAAAGCCTATAAAAGAGTGTCGGTCATATGGCAAGCATAGAATATCTGTCATAGTCTGTTGTTACTTCCTTTGCAGCAAATAAAAACCATTTCTTAGCACTTGCACAACATCAAGAAAAATGCATCCAGAAAAATATGAAGTTGAACAGAAAATTCAGTCTACTGAGGAGCCATTTGTCTTTAACCTTGTAGAATACAAGAAAATTCATGCCATCACCTAGACAGGAGGCTCCATGACAGTGAATATGACAATCTAAACCCTAATGCACTTACTGTCTAATTCAAAAGTTTCTAATCAACACATTCATCTTGTCCACACACACTCTATCAGAATTTATTAAAGTTCACTTTCAAAAGTGACTTGCTTGCTAGTTTATTCACTGCACTAAAACATTAATATTTAGTTTGTTAGTTATGTATGGCATAGGACTTCATTTAACAATATACTTGCATGAATTTTGATTTTTGGATATAGATACTAACATTTCTTTTCTTGGTATGGTAGTACCTCTTTCATAATTAATAGAAAATGTAAAATATCTAAAACAGGATTTCCTATTGGTTTTCCATGGAGCAAAATGCTGTATTTACATGAACAAATCATGCACCCCTTATAAAATCATTTTGGCATCCTTTCTATAATTATAAATATCAATTCTAGTAGCAATAACACTGATTTGTACAAGTACTGTCAATGTAACCCAGTTCCAACACACTGTGACCCTTAACTCGGGAAAAACTCCTTAGAAGCGTGATTCAGATGCCCTCCATTTCAAGGGAGTTCTTTCCAGTATGCTTATATACTTCCTCATGACATTACACAAATATTAGTTATAAAGTAAATGCTAAGATAATATGACTGACTATATCTTGAAGACTTATCCTTTAATATCTGTGGTTGGCTAATTTCTAGCACAAGATGTTTACAGGTAACTAACAGAAATTTAATATTATTGCTTATAACTATGCACTTAAAAACAAGTTTGTAAAATGAATTCAAGGAATTGTGAATTACTGAATAAGTGATTTGTCCCACTGATACCTGAGCTGGGCTGATTCTTAGTGCTGTGTTTAAATCTGGATGTCCCTCACAAACCTCAGGAGCTCAAAGTGGAATTTTGGGGTGATTAATAATAGCTTATAATAGCTATTACAATAGTCCTTATAATAGCTGAGTTGCTGTCAGGCCTGCTCAGACGGGATGGGTCACTGTGGGTGCACCCACAGCGTTACATCTCCCTTCCTGCCTCCTCCCGTGTCTCTTGCTCTGCCTCCTGTCTGCCACGCTGTGAACAGCTCTCTTCCGCCATGCCCTCTGCCATATTGCCTTGCCTTGGAGCCAGCCAACTGTGGCCTGAAACATGAGCCAAAATAAGTCTCTCCACCTGCAAGGTGCTGGTTTTGAAGACTACATCTCAATGATAAGAAAGTGACTGAGATATGTAGCATAAAATATAGGAAGTTGACCTTAAAATCATGAAAAAAATTACAGTCGCACTATTAGTTTTTTATTACATGCTATCACTATAATTATAACAAGAGGAACACAAACAAAAGACAGTAGAAACTTACAATTCCAGTTTAATGTTTGTATTAGCTTATCTATATTAATATTTATGTTAGTTTATCAATTCAGATGTAGACACTGTGAGACAAAGCTTAATTTATCTGTCCTATTCTATTCATTAAGTCTCCCTGTCTTGGAAATGAATTATTGTATTTATAGGTTTCTCTGCTATTCTTCCCCTTCTGCTGCAAACTAAAGAAAAGATACTCATTGAGGAAGTATTGCCACATTATATTAATTTGAGCTGATTATATAAAGGCAGTACCTTATCAGTAAGGTTATGAGTTTTAATGATGAACTTTGGTGTGACAAAGAAAAGGTTGTTTGAAAAGTTATCACTTGATTGCAGCATATGGTTGATTATGTCATGACTATACTTTTTTCTCATCTTTGTTCAAAATATTTTAACTTTCTCCATGGGACACACTGGTGTGAAACAAAATGGTTATCTGAATTAAATGCTAGAAATCTAAATAGTCACTTCAAAAATGAATGGTGCTTTGAACAGTATTTGGCAATAAAAGAAGACAGAGGAAATTATGTAATTATAACATTACAAAAGGAGAAAGGGACAGATTCCTATTTGCTGGTGTCTCTGATATTTCATCTATTCTATCCTTGTAACTCAGAGAGAAGGTAACAAATATTTCGGGTCTCTTTCACTTACAAAGCTTGGAGTGGTTCACCTCTAAAAGGGTTTCCTCTTCCTTCTGGCTCTTGTAATAATGTAATTTCTATCAAATGACAAAGTCTGATAGAGCTAGGTACCAAACACCATGCTATACAAATATTTAAGGCACTGTTTAATTTCTCAAGAATTTTAAAAAGGTTCTAATAGAGAAACGATAAACAAGGAATCTGAGCTACTTGAGAAGCACAAAGACAAGTACACTTTGTCTGACAGACACTTTTTTGTTGGTTCTTAATGTTTAAGTGTTTACTATGTCTATTTACCAAATTAATATCTCAGGCAACTCAAATTTCTATCCTTACAAAATAAGAGTTTTGATGAACAATCGAAAGAAAGGACAGGGCAACAGAAAACAGTGATTCATTTGCATAGGTATTACAAAACTACCCTAGAACTTACATTTAAGGTGCTCAAAAGATCCATGCTTGCTCTCTAGTGAAAGGCATAATTTTATTCTGATTCATCTTGTTGTTCTACAAAGCTTTAGATCCCTTATGAATACTGTACACAATAAGCTAAGCATGATGGTACATGCCTGTAATCCCTGCACTCGGGGAGGCTGAGATGGATCAATAATTCAAGTCAACCTGGGCAATTTAGTGACTTAGTGAGGCCTTATATCAAAAAATAAAAAAGCTGACATGTATCTCAGTGCAAGGACTCTAGGTTCAGTTCTCAGTACAGGAAGGAGATGGGGGACATACCTCATTTCAAAAAAATGTTTAGCATAGTATTTTTATAAGAGCTCCTCATTTTTATCATTGCTATCTTGGTTGACTTAATATTCTACAAAGATAAATAGAGAATGATTTATCTAATCAAAATAATGTTCCCTTACCTCTATAGTACTATTTTTAAAACAATCATGTTTAATTTCATGTACAACTATATTTTAGTAAAAAAAAAAATTAAAAAGTAATTCCATACAAGTCCCAGTAAACTCAGGATAATGCTATAAAACCAATAGGTTAAGGGAAATTTTAAGAATGTTGGCCAAATTCTAAATTTCCTAAATCTAATCTGATTTTGTTTTTAATATTTTACTTTACATGCTGAAATGTGTGACTGTTCCAATGCTCAGGTTATTGAAAATCAAGAACACTATTTGTTCTGTAAACGAATATTATAAAAGACCTTTAGTAAGTAGCAGAAAGGTATGCTGCCTTGCTGTTAAGTTTGAAAGAAGAGTAAGACTCACAAATATACCTATTGATTTGAAAAATAAAGCTCCACATCCTTGTATGGTAGATTAGGGTGGGACAAACTGGCTAAGCAAGTGGCCGCGTCCTGTTAATCATGGAGACCCAGAAGACACATGCAAAAGCACAGTTCCCTAACCCTGCACAACTGGACCAATCAGAAAGTGCTATCTTCAACTATTCATTTATAGCTAGTATAAAAAACTAAGGGAACCCTTGATAGGACAGTCTAGTTCTGATGTCAAGCCAAGTGAGCTTATGGTAGGATAACCATTCCCAAATGCCTTGTTGGCTAACAGGACAAAAGCATTCTAGGAATGGGAGAGGTGAAAGACTCCTACCTCAAACCTCACGGCCGCAGTGAGCTTTTCTTAAAGCAGGCTCTCACACTGCAGAGCATATTTCTTTTTGGCCCCTGTGAACTCTCTCACTGGCCTGCTCTCACTCTGTAGAGGGTACTTCTTTTCTCACCTTTAATAAATGTTAACCTTTTTTGCATGTCTCATCCAATTCTTTGTTCAGGACACCAGGCACCTAGAGTCTACAGGACCCCCAAAACCCCATAACACTTGAAGTTCACAGAGCATATCCAGTTTCACCCTGAGCAGTGAGCAGTGATGGCCAGAAGTTCCCAAGTGGTGGCACTGGGTCTTCTGGCCATAGCTGAGCAAAGTGGTGGCGGTCACTGGCAGCAGTGTTGCTGTGTGCCAGAGAATGAGAGGAGGTCTCCACCTTCTCCCTTCCCTCTCCCTGCCCCCTCCCTCACCTCTACATTCTATTTCTTTGAGAACTTTAAATTTCTGCCTAATAAATCCCTGTTTGTCTCTTACTGACAAGTCCTGAAAATTCTTTTGTTGGGGGCAGGAGTCAGTGAACTTGCAAACCTGTTCTAAAAGGTGGGTTAGGTTCCTTATCTCTGCCTTAGGAATTTTCTAGAACCCTGTCCAGTGACAGAGAGGTGATCTGACCTGTGAAAGGAGTTTACAGATGGAGACAGTCAACTAATGTGCCTGGAAATGTGCATTTTTATTCACCAAATAAAACCTATTAGTTCCCAGCTGTATATTTATTAGGTCCCTAAAGTATATTTCAACAACAATCCATAGACTCAAAACTTAGTTACTACTTTCTAAGAGGCTATTGATAACCACCTAGCTAAGCAGAAAAGATTAGCAAAATATATGAATTATTATTGCCTAAATATTAACTACTCCTATATAGATATTAACTACTCCTATATACAGATGGAATTAGTCTTAAAATGTATGTTAATCCATAGTATGGTTTTGTTTACACTCTCATTAACACTATCATCTAAAACATAGGGAAAATTTTAAAGCAAAATAGCCTTTTTAAAAACAAAAACAGACTGGGTTTCTGGTACCATGTATTTCATAATTAATGGTCCTAATTATCCAAATATTAATGAGCAATGCGTTAGAGCTATGAGGACTACACAAATATAAAGGCAGTGTCTGTTTCCAAGGAACCTGGAGTAGCACTGATTAAATGGAATTTTTATTTGGTAGACCACCTTGGAGGTACAGGACTAAAATTTTACCTTTTGTCTAAATTAGCTTTGCATATACAGCTTTGAGGATAATTTACCTGAATTATTCAACTCCAGTTTTTATTTATAAGATGGCCAGATCTGCACATTTTAAATATCCAACCAAGTTGCCAAAATAATAACTGAATCAATTATTTTAAAATTGTCACACCCCAATGTCTATATTGAGAAATGCTGTGGAGGTTCACCAGGACCACACACTAATACTGAAGAACCTAAAATATGAGCTCTATCGTGACAAGGCTTCTAACAAACTTGGCAGCAGTCCTCCCATGCTGCTGGAGTTTGAGGGTGAGGTAGAATGGAAGAAATAGAATAAGTAGAAAGGAGACAAGAAAAACTGTAATTTTAAGAAAACTGCAGCTTCAGAACACAAAAGGTACTCAAAATTACAATACTATTTTCCCTTCCAGGCAGCTCACTCAAAAAAAAAGAAAGAAAGAAAGAAAGAAAGAAAGAAAGAAAGAAAGAAAGAAAGAAAGAAAGAAAGAAAGAAAGAAAGAAAGAAAAAGAAAAGAAAGAAAAGAAATTCTAAGCATCTTAGGAAACAATGAGCCTGTAGGTGAGACCACGCTTTTCACCTCTCCCAGACCTCCATTCCCAGGAATAGCTCTAACCTTCGAACACACATATGCAGTTTGCATCCTAACCTGGCCCAACACGTGGGAGGCCTCATGGGCAGAAAGTACACATCTCCTAAATCGCCCATCCTACGTAAAAACCCCCCAAATCGCATCAAAACCCCGACCCCAGACCACAATGTGTCCCCCCTGAGGGCCACAGGCAGCAGCGCACGTCCCTCCTCCTGCCTCACAAACCTCCCTTGGGGCCCTTACTGATGTGCCTTACAAACTCTTCTTCTGTAACAGAAATCAATGACCCCACTACACCTCTCCCAAGGATAGGGTACACTCAAGTCCCCACGTCTTCTTTGAGGGACACCCCCAGACTCTATCCAGTAATGAAGATGATGATGATTCTGGAGGCAGGGTGTGGCCCAGCTGGCTGGAGAAACGGAAGGGACCTGTCACTTGCAAGACCCCAGGGGAGCACCCATGATGCCCAGAACCCCTTACACAGAACTTCTCCCAGGCTCCCTAGGGATGTGGACTGCATCACAGAGGCCAGAGGCCACCAGGAGCCTCCTTTTGTGACTCCTCACGGAAACCTATGCTGTGTCTCCTTTTGCTTTTGCTCTTTTTCCCTTTTCCTCTTTCATTTGGCCCAAGTTTGCTCTGCAGAGCTAATTTGCCTCTTACTCCTTTGGCCTTCATTTTTCAAATAAACTTTTAGCTCTGTTTTTGACTTGTCTCATCCAATTCTTTGTTCCAAGCAAGGACCTAGAATACTTTTCAATAGCGAGCCATTCTTCAAGGCTACCCGAAAACAGGACCTCACCATCTGTTACCATTTCTTGTGCACTCTTAGCTCTTTCACCAGACAATAAAACAAGCAGACTTTCAACTTCATTGGGCTGTAACCCAGTGCTCCATAAACGCCAACTCAGACACAACCCGCTGCTCTGACTTTCCTTCTACTCTGTTTTCATGGAGCATCTGAAACAATGACTTCACACATAACTCTTCAGGGAGACTTACAGACATCTTTCTAACAGCAAGAAACCTAATGACTCGGCAACACGACATCTGCTCACCACCCTCCCTGTGGACTTTTCAATGCCCGGAGCTGTCATCGCCTTCTACAATGATTCTAGCCTTAGCACGTTCATTTTGTTTTTTAAAGTCTTTCTGGATTAGAAAACTCAAGTAGTTCATCACAGCTTCAAACAATTTGCCCCATCTTTGTTCTCTTATATACACCAGATGCTATCTCTTAAAAAAATGAAAGTCTATAATAAGATAAACTGTTTTTTCCTTAGGGGATCTTTAAGCTTCCCTGTCAATGTTTAAAAAATAAAGTTTGAGACCTTAGGGCTAATGAGATGTTTAACTTTCCTTTACATTCATTGACGGGTTTAAATATGAAAAGAAAGACTCTGAAAGGGTTTTACATAATTCATACGCAAACTTTCACGGTGAATATGTTTCTAGCAAAGAGAAAATGAGCACAGAGTAAGCTGTGACTTTAAAGGTTGAAAGTGCTAAAGATGCAGATCAGAGGTGGGAACACATCCTGTTTACCTAGATGCCTTCCTTAGTATCTGTTCTTTCTTGCTGGTTTCACTCTATACAGCAGTTTGGTTTGAAGGATAAATTCATGGAAACCTCAGAGTAAGGCACACTAAGATCATGTGAAAATAATAGTATGATCAATAGACAGCTGAAAGGACTCGAACTAAAGATAAGTTTTTCAAAAATCTCTCAGAAAATTTACTTTTCAGTGCCCGATATTTTTCAGTATTTTCAGTATTCAATAGATACAGCATGTTAACGGGTTAGAAAGACATATTCAAACATTCACCACTGAATACACAGAGATGGCAACTGGATCATTTAGTTGACTGAGAAGTCCTTGGGGCTGGGCACGGCGGTGTGTAACTGTGATCTTAGCACTCTGGAAGCTGAGGCAGAAGAATCAGAGTTTGAGGTCAGCCTGGGACACATAGTGAGTTCAAGGCCACCTTGAACTGCATAGAGAGAACTTGTCTTAGTAAAGAAGGAAGGAAGGAAATCCTTGATTTCACGCCATTATTAATATATGTGGGCTTTCAGGGTTTCTTTAAAATACTTTTAAAAGATCCTCTTTACTCATAAATCACTTGAAAGGTCAAATTTTAAAAATATTTTGAAAGATGGTTAGATTTTTAGACTTTTCTAACAAAATCACCAGTTACTTTAGTCTCAGAAAAAGAAATGACATTTCATTATTTTCCACAAGGAATGTGTGCAGTGTACATGCACACACCGTGGACCACTTGTGAAGCCTACTGGCACTTTTTTTTTTGGTACTGGGGATCGAACTCACGACCTCAGGCTTGCCAGGCAGGCCACTGAGCTAAATCCCCAGCTCCCTACTGGGACTTTCTTAAGAAAAATATTTTTAAATGCACAAAAGAAAATACAAACTATTTCAACAGAAACTGATTATATTGTAATAGCAAGTATCCAAACACATTTTTAGGAAACTTGATAAAGTAGCATGAGTTTTTCAATTAACCCATCAAATATTACTGAGTAACACATTTAATAATTGTGATAAATTACCAAGTAGCAATGCACCTAAATATTTTGAGGTCATCTACAGGAACTGAACTGTGATCAAAGAAAAAAAAAGGTCACTAACTTGTGATCTAAAAAGGCTAGGGTTTTTATTATTATTATTGTTATTACATTTAAAATTGGAGGAAATGCCACCTTTTTTACTTAAAAACCACTGAAAATAAAGTTGTAATTTTCCTACTTGGAGACATTTTTTTAATTCTACCCTTATGCTCATAGCACTACGAAAATTTAGAGTCGGACTCGTCAGAAAGGCTAATTCATCAAATAACCTCATACCTCTGTAATCAGAATACTAAGTAACAGCAAAAGTCTTTGGAGTGTTTCTTTGATCTATAGAAGGCACTCACTGAAAATATTAGGTCATTGTGTGAGCAAGAACTGCCAAATATAAGGCAATCTGAAACATATTAAGTGCAGACACTAAATGTCTTAAAATGCAGACAGTGAATGTATTAAATGTAAACACAGTAGATGCTTTGTAAGATATTTTAAAATCCAAAACAAGAAGTCGCTCTACACAGGACACCAGAGTCTCAGGTCCCTTTATTACTATCTCTGATATTTTTAAAGTTGCATTTTTACACATTTTTCTTTATGTTCACACTCGTTACATTTTTTAAACGTTCTTATTGGTCCATGTTTGCAGGGCAGAATGATTACATTCATCATGGTGGGGACTGGTCCATGGACGCCGTAGCACGGCTTAATTCTTTTTGCCTCCCCTTCGCCTCTCTCCCACTCTTGGTCCTCTTTTTTAATTTTAATTTAATAATACGGTATAATGTGTTGGTTGCCTTTTCAATTCTCTTTTTCAGGTCCCTGAATGAGATCCGTAAGTGTGGTCACCCAGTGTAGGCACACACAGCTAACTAAGCCTCTCAGCCCAAATGGCCTCGCTTTGGAAAACAGACTTGGAGTATCAAGAGATTTGGAAATAAACACGACCACAGCACAAGGGTTGATTAGGTTCTCAGATCACTAGAGCCAAAGGGACCACCACGGAGGCCACTGTGTCTAAACTTTGCTTTGCAGATGGGGCAGCAGAGACAAGGAATGGTCCGGGAATTCGCCCATGAACCTCACAACAGTGTAGATGAGGCCTGAGCACCCTCCTGGCCCTCGCTGCCCCTCCACAGGGCAAGTCCCTCTCCTGGCTCTGCCTCCTCCAGGGCACAGCAGCCCCCTCCTCCACTATTCCCCTTTCTGTGGTTTCAGTTACCTGCGGGCAATCACAGCCCAAAAATATTAAATGGAAAATTCCACACTTTCAGAGAGACCACAGTCAACTTGTATTACAACATACTATTAGCATCGTCCTCTTTTATTGTCATTGATCTATGTTAATTTGCAAACTGAACTCTGGTGGGTGTATATATGTCAGAAAGAAACATGAAATATGCAGGGTTAGTTCATTCACGGTTTCGGATTTCCAGTGTGGATGCTGGGAAGCACCCCCCAGAGACAGAGGGACTTCTGCAGGGCTGTAGGAACAGGGGGTTCCCATGCATTATAAATACACATTGTTGAGGTGGGGTGGCAATCTCAGTTACTTGGGAGGCTGAGGCAGGAGGATTACAAGTTTGAGGTCAGCCTGGCTAATTCAGAGAGATGTTTTTTCAAAATAATAAAATAAAATAAGAAGGGCTGGGAATATAGCTCAGCACTGCATGGGTTTAATCTCTAGTACCACAAAACAAGATAAAGAGGGAGAGAGGGAGACAGAAGGGAGAGAGAAGGAGGAGGAAAAAAATGCATCTTGCTTCCAAATATGTTGGAAGCCATTGAAACTGGAAACTGACCACACATGCAGGGCTGGGGCATGGCCGGCCCAAGAACAAAGAGCCCCAGGATGAAGTTGCTTCAGCCCAGAGAACACCTAGCCCCAAGATAATCCGCATAGTGGGTTGCTAGGACAATGGGGTGTCGCATGACATAAAGTTACTAAAATGCATAAATAAATGCCCCTACAGTGAGGGGGCAGTTCCTTTCCTCCCATCAGGAAGGAAAAGCTGACCCCAGCTTTGTCTCTTCTTTATTTTCTCATCATCTCATAGTCCTTTACCCCAAGAACTTCAAGACGTAAGTGGTTTTTCACATGTAAGTGACTCCAGAGAATATTAAAGAATCAAGAATTTGTTTTGAAGAACTTTCAAAGTCTCATTTATTAAGAGTGTTATTCTAACCACTGAAAAGCCAATAAACTATCTTTAATTTGATTTTTAATGGCTTTTTTCTGATCATGGACTAATATTATGTCCATTACAATCCACTTTGAAAATACAAGAACAAAAGAGCAAGAAAATGAAAAGTGGTCACATCTCAAATCAAAAATAATACTGGTACTAGGCGTGGTGGAGCAGCCTGTAATCCCAGCATTCAGGAGGCTGATGCAGGAGGCTAACTGTGAGTTCAAGGCCAGCCTGAACCCTGCCCTCTGTCTCAAAAAATATATAATAATAATAATAATAATAATAATGGTAATATTTCAACCTATTTCCAGATATTTAGGTCCAGTATATCTGGATAGACAACTACATACATATTAACTTATATATTAAGATAATGGTGTATGTAAAATGTTACAGACTTTTAGCATTATATCAACATTTTTCCCACTGAATTAAAATTATTTCTAAAACACCATTAATATAAAAGTCTATAGCTGAGGGTTATTAAAGAAATAAAGTTTAAAGATGCTACAATTATATGAAACTATCTCATAATTTTTGATCACCGAATCAAATCAAAGTTTTCTTTAGTAATCATACAGATGGTGAGAGACAACAGCCATGGCTTTCCACTTCCTCAGAAACATGACTTAAATAATCCTGACAGCTGTAATCCCAGCAGTCAGAAGGCTGAGGCAGGAGGATCACTGCAAATTTGAGAGACCCTGTCTCAAAAAGAAAAAAAAAATATAACGTAATCCTAGCATAGTCTCAGTATTAGAAAAACATATTCTCTTCTTTCTCTCTCTCCCTCTCTGCCCCCATTCTTTTTCTCTCTTTCTCTCTCCCTCTCCTCCCCTCTTCCACAAGGAGCTGTGGTTTAGCAAGCACAAGTCTCAGTACCTTAGTAAGCCCCGATGGTTCACTTCCTTCTTCCACCACAATGAGCTGAGATCTTCCTTTCCTCTCGTTGTCTCGAATGCCAATGGCAACCTGGTTTGCTTTCAGACGCTCATATTTGTTGCACGAGGAACCACACCACTGGTAAATTTCCTGAAAAATAGAGACAGATCTTTTGACCTCAAGACCATGTGGAGGTTATTCCTTCTTAGTTTATTGCTCACTGTGATTAACTAGGAAAAAACAAAAAGGTACCAAGAAGAAAATCAAAATTAGCTACTGTTGAGGTATGTACAATGGTGTATGTTTAGATTACATCGCATTCTGTATCCTATTAATTTGTTAGCATTACAAAGAAAGTATTTTAATGGAAAATATAAAAGACAAAGATATATCTCACTGTTCCCTGTATGTCTAGTCTACTAATTAAAATTATGAAAGCAAACATACTGATTTTTTAATTTAAAATAAATCTAACGTATTTCAGAAAGATAGTCCAAAATCTGTTAAGGCAAAATACTCTCTTTTGTCTGTATTTTTTTTTTCTGGTACAGGGAATCTAACTCAGGACCTTGTGACTGCCAGACAGGTGCTTATGCCACTGAGTTAGATCCCCCACCCAGCAAAATACTCTTGTTGGCCATAAAAGTTGATAGAATTTTTCATAAAGCTATTTATCTGCCTATTTGCACAATCATCACTCATTCATTCAAATGACAAACGCTTATATTTCATCACATGTAACAGGGAATTTTGAAATGTGCACACATTATAGAATGGTTAAATCCAGATAATTAACATATGCAAAGCAATTTAACAATTCTTATCAAGACCCACAAAGAATTAGAACCTTTGACCCAGTAATAAAACTATGTAAAACTTATTTTAATAAATTATTCATAAAGAGAACAAAATAACACCCGTATAAGGTTTTCTACTGCTTTATGAATATATTAGTGAGGCATTATAAAGACCTTAAAAGTTCATACAATGCTATATAAATTTATATTACGTAGAAAAAGTTTGGCACTTAAGCATTAAAATTACTGTTTAACATAGAAATATAAACAAATAGGAAACCAGGCATGGTGGTGCATGCCTGTAATGCCCACATTCAGGAGGCTGAGGCAGGAGGATTGCTGTGAGTTGGAGACCAGCCTGGGCTCCATAGTGAGTTCAAGGCCAGCCTGCACTACATAGTGAGACTCTGTCTTAAAAAAATAAACCCTATATATATAATATACATAAATAGAAACAGAACAGTTTGATATATTTTAAAGATTATTTGCCATTTAGATTGAAATATTATATTCTTTAGGTTTGAGTCCAATATTCAGAAGGTACACAGATATAAATATAAAAAGAATAAATCCTCATTTTACCCATAACATGCAGTGTAACAAAAGAGAAAATGCCTAGCAGCACCCCAACCTCATGGGGGTGTGGGAACAGGCATTATCACACACTACCTGAGTGGTATAAATCTACACAAGGTTTTCTGGAAGGCAGTCTGCTATCAGATCAAGCAATGAAATGCACCTTCAGTATGAAGAATTTCTACAAATTTATACTACAGAAAGATTCAAATATAGTCTATACAACCAAGAAACTAAAGAAATGCCCATCAACAGAGAATTAACTGTAACCGGATCATTACATGGATACTTCTAGACTCCGCCTCAGGGAAAAAAATTGAGGGGAAACGTTTAGAAAATTACTTGAGATATATCATTAAGACTAATATAAAGCCACAGAATAACACGGCTATATTTAAATAGAAATAAAACATGCCTGTGTTTGCAGAAAGCAATCAAAGGGGCATGAATATTCAGAAAGCCTCTAATGTGTCACATTCACATTAGGTGCCTATCATGAGGTAAATAATAAAGCAGACAACTTTACTAAAGACACGCGTGCACCCCTTTTGGTTTTCATCTTCTACAATGTCTCATCAAATCAAGCACCAGCAGGTGGTTCGCACCGTGGCTAAGCGTGAAGATGATGCCACTTTCTGGGTATGTGACCGCATGTTTGCAATCCTTAAAAAGAACATTCATAGCATCGTAATGACACATAGTGCTGACAACTAATAATACACAGGTACCGTGATAGTAAAATCAAAGAGTATCCGTGCATTCAAAGAGTGACTCTTCTGGTTACACTTTCAATACAAACTCATTTCTTCATTCAAAAGCAATTCACTGGGTGCCTGAAATGGGCCAGGTACTCCATGAGCATTGGGGACATAGCCCGACACAATGTCGGCTTGTGACAAGCTCTCTGACCACCTACTCCACTGTGGTCCTAACTGACCTAAGCTGCCATCTCTTTAAAAATAAAAACAAGATCTTAGGAATTCAAGTTTTTGTAATAAAAAGTGAAGAGACCATGCCTTGTAATCCCTTTACTTTTAGAATATGATTTAATTATTACCTACAGTCAATGTGTGCTTCTTTCCTATTTTTAGCACAACATTGCACTTCTGTGATTGCCTCTCACCTCTCTTCTCTATCTGGGCATTGGAATAGAAGACTCACCCAGGAGGGTCATTTGAATACTATGCCAAAGTTAGCAGCACAAAGGGTGAAAGCAAACAGCTTCCAGAGATTATTCAACGCTTAGTCACTAAGCATTAAAACCAATGGAGTAGGAAGGTAATTTTGTAAAATACAGAAACACACACCCTATCCTTAGGGACTCCCGCTACGCTCTGGGCAAGTGTTCATTGAAGGCTCCCCAGGGGACTGTAGCATGCCACGGAGCTGGACCCCTGCTGTCAGCATGGGCACACAACCACCCCCTGTCGTGATGCAAGGGCACCCAGCAGGCCACACTACAGCCCAGGTCTCAGCTCAGATTCTCTTCTCTACCTTGTTGGGTGATGTTTTGCAAATAATCTTTTCCTCGGCAGTCTGAAAAAGCAAACTTCTAAGAGTCAGGTACTGTATTACAGTGAAATACAGAAGGTAGATCACAAGTTAGCTCTCTCTGGGTCTCAGTTATTAGCGGTTTCATAACTGACTTGCCCCGCATTTTACAATCATCTAACCGATGCTTATGTTCTCTTTAACTTAGTGGTATAAATGACCTCTCATCTACTTCAAAGAGATGACATATAATCACACTGAATTGCATTAGCATCTGTAAAGCATATAGAAACTTGGCAAAATGTGTTTAAGATGTTTAGTAAATACAATTATTTGATATAAAATACATAATAGTCTATGGATTCCAAAATAATCCTTGTAATATTACTTCAAGTTAAAAATTTTTTATGTGCATATCATTCACAGGTAAATTCAGGTGTAGAAAATGTGCCTCACCATTGTTTATGACCACAATTTCTACATTTAAAACAGCAAAACTACACGTATACAGTATTCATAAAAACAGTAAAACTTCTACAAGTAAAGTTTTCCTTTTAACTTGAAGATGACTAAATCGAAAAAGTATTACAGAAAGTCATTCGGCACAAAAATGAGTTATTTTTATTTTACTCACTATTACTTATATCTTATTTCATGCTACCATTTATATTGGAGTGACAGATTTCTTCTTACTTAGACTTACTTTGCAACTGTTGAGACAAGAAATGCAGTAAAATAATGATCTTAACTGTAAATTGGCAAAAGTCAGAATTAAGAGGCACATTGATTAATCACTGACTTCCTTTAATTAACTTTCTATGCAAATATAGCTTGTTTAATGGTGGCAGCAGCACCTTAAAACTTGCTTGAATAAGTTTAAACAGAATTTTGGCAATTCATTAAATTTGAGCAATTTACATTCCACCTTGTGGAGCTGATATGTTTTTCCAAAGCTCTGCTGTGCTGAAGTGAGTGTGTGTAGTACTATTAATAAACTGCACTGCCCCACACATACTCTATTCAGAGGTTGTTGGTTAAGACTGCTCACCCTTGGTACACAGAAAAACTCTGTATCCACTTGGCACCATGCTTGAAAAAACTCTCCTATAATTCAGCTTATCCTGTCTTTTAGAGGGAGCAGGCTTTAAAAAAAAACGCATAAAAACTTTTTCAAAGTCTGAATTGATGTGCTGGGTCGGTATATATTACTACAACAAAAAGTTTTCACTACGATTTAAATTACTTTATTTATGATACTTTCATGGAATTTGGCTGAAAAACCTTTCATCAAAGTAAGCATACTAGACACTGGAAATATTTTTAAAATGTCGTTTCAGAGGCAGCTATTTTACCTTCCAAGATCCTAAGACGTTTAAACTAACGTCAGATTTCTTTGAGGAAGGGGTGTAACAACTCCATGTAAATCTGCAATTAGCCATTCAATTTGGGCTGAAGCCCGCTTAAATTTTGGCAGGAAATCGGTGTGCATGTTGCCCATGCACACCCTCCAGGAGAAGTTTGTGGAACTATAATTAACTCTTACTATTCTTACTAGTAAAAGAAAACAAAATTGTTCTGCAAAATTAGAAAAGGAAAAAATAAGGGCATAAAGACAACCTGTTACAGGCAATTCGTCTGGTTCACCAGAAACTAGAAATAAATGCAAGCAAGTGACAATAATAGAAATAACCACGTCTGAGAAGGGGAGACCTGCTCAGTGGTCTTCAAGACGAGAGATTTCTGTAAGTTCCTTCAAACCATGTGGTCTAAGTGAGCGAGTAAAACATCGAACAGCATTCAAACATCGAGCAACAGGAAATAAAAGCAAAAATAAGACAATGCTCTATGATGGCATTGAAGGGAAGCAAGGTTTCGGATGCCACGTTTAAAGGGGAACTCAAAACAACACGAGCGATGTTGACTCACAAAGCCTGTGAAGAACACAGCATGGTTGTGCTACTTTTTTGTCCTTTTTTAGAGTCACTTATTACATAAATGCATCTGAACTGTCATAAAAGGCGAACAGACGCCCAGACTGCTTTCTCTTCCTCATGTCTGCTAACTTTGTGTTTATCATGTTCGCCATTTCCTTAGATCTAGCTAACCAGCCACGCAAAATCACTAAGGTACTGCTTGCGCCTGGAGTTCCTCTAAGCTTAAAAGCAACGACTTAGGAGATAACTCCAGAGATCAACTTTTTTCATTTTAACAGTTTAAGTTACGACGTCTTTAGTTTTGGGATAAGCAAATGTTTATTAAAAACCTGTTTTGGTTCCTCAAAGCCAATTTGACATACCATCGCACATACTTTTCAACGAACCCCTCTCCATGAAGGGAGGGCAATCAATGGAGTGACAAGCAGGGCCGCAGAAGGCTGGGTGACCTAAAAGGAAGTAACTGTAGCTGAAAAGAGCATGGCAGGGATGACAGAGAGAACAAGCAAGGGATAATCAGGAAGATCAAGTCTCGCGTGTTGGTCAATAATGCCACTTGGCCACTGAGAGGAGGGGCAGGGACAGTGAAATGGGCCTGGACAGTTTCAGCTCAGCTGCTGACAGCAGTGCCACACACCAGTCTCTTGTGAGCAGCTTTGGGACGGTTCTTCTCACAGCACCAGTGACAGAAGGTGAAACTACCTCCTCTCTAACCAAAGGCTTGGCAAACCAAACTAGGTTTACAGGCAGACTTGACCGGAAGCCATTTCTGCAAGCCACATACAGTGTGATTCAACTACTCAAATTTCTTACTGATCCTTCCCACATGTGACCCTGAATCATGCAGCCCCTTCAGCCACTTCCTACACTGAAGTGGGTCTCAACATTCACTGTACATTAGAGGCAGGGCTTACAAATTACCCACACCGAAGTTCCACTCCAAAACTAAAATCAGAACTTTTGGAACCAAATCGGAAGAGTCAGCACTTGTCTAACTTCTTCCAAATGGTTCTAATATGAAGCCCTGGTTGAGAATTAAGGTGCAAATCTTCGTATCTTAAAGGTTGTCCTCCCTGGTGCCTGGATCCCTTGACTGTCACACCATGTGTATTTCTCCTCCAGGACTTTCTCCTTCTGCCTCATCATACTCTTGCTCATGTGTCTGTCGGTACTCCCTAGAGGACAAAGGCCAAAGACAACCTGCTATTCCCTCCACTCCATTCACCCGGTACACCTCAGGCACACACTCAAATGACATCTGTCCCTACTTTTATTGCAGGACACCGTGCAGACACCAAGATTAGAGTCCTCTTGTTGCTTCAAGTTTCTCCTCTTATAAATGGAGTAAGGACAAATTTATCCAGAGCAAAGATAATTGTTCGCTTGGTCTTTAATTTTAAACTAAGCGTGTTCAGTCATAGCAAGACAAAAGTTCAAACCCCAACATAATTTTAATTTCTAAAAAAACTCAATTTTGCTAGAAAAGAACTTGGAGATGGGTAGAGCATAGGGATGCTGCCTAGGATATGGGTTTTGTATGTTAACATCAGAAGGTTGGCATTAGGTGCTAGCGTGTATAACAGGAACTATATCGACTAGACAAAAGAGTAAAATAATGTAAGCTGAGCTAGTCTGTATCAAAAAGAAAAAGCAGATTAAGAGAACCAGCAAAGCTGACCAGAGGCAATGAAACCCTAAGAAGATTTCTGTGCACTTCCTCCCCCACAGGGCCAATGCACCCAGCCTATGGTACTATCTAGAGGTGGCAGAAATTTGAAGAGATGAGGCCTCACTGGAATCCTCTGGTCACATGGGAGTCATGCCCTTGAAGATACTAGGACCCCAGTCTTGTCTTCTTCTCTCTTTTGCTTCACAGCTGCCACAAGTGGGCCAAAATCAACCACAGCCTGCAACCTCTGAAACTGACGGTTCCAGGTGATTTGTGGCAGTGACACAAAGCTGACTGACACAGTCATATGTTAAAGAGGAAGTAGCCACAGACAGTTGGGCCAATGGGCATTGGTACAATGTGGACAGAGAGTGCCATCTTTTCAGGGTGGCAGGGGAAAAGCAAAGTAAAGCTCCTGAGAAGAACAGAATAGTGGTCAGAAGAACCAGAAAAGGTCTTGCCGTTGATATGAAGGCACGATGTCAGGAAACCAAAATGAGCTCAAGAATATCCTCTAGCAAATACCTTTGGAAAAGAGACCAGAGGCCAAAGCTCAAGAGTGAGTGAAACAGCTATGAAGGTTACAGGTTACAGGTGAGTGAGGATTAGTCAGACTCTCACTTCCGGCCTCCACTTCGCCCCACACCCCAGTAAGATCACATTTGCATCCCCAGCAACTAAAGAATAGGAACAGAGGCAGGGGGATAAGCCTGAGTTGCTTTACTGGTTAACAAAATTCATCTTAATAAGGCAAAAATTACTTTTATTTTTAACCTTCCTGTGGAAACAGGAAGTTTAAAAAAACACAGGTTCAATTATAACTGGAAAAAGGAGATCACATCTCAGGACAAATGACTCCATGCAATGATATGCCTTATGCTGGAAAAATACACATTTGTTTAATGACTGTGTGCTCTGGGTATTATACTAGTAACAAAGCGAGTGAGTGAGACCAGTAAGTGCATGGGCAAGAAAGCTAAGAAAGGACCTGACTCCACAGCATGGGATACAGCAGGAGAAGAGGAAGAGCTCAAGGAATTAATTGTGAAGACTCTGAGTTGAGTATTTTAGCATGAGATGCCACTGGACACCTTCAGGAGAAAAGTCACAAAGAGGAATGAATTCCAGGCAAAGGAAAACATCCAAAAAGGTGAAAACATGTGACTAGAGGGACATGTCTCATATGGATTACTGAGACAGTGAAAGTGGTGGGGTGGGGAAGGACTGGGGACACTTCGGACGCAGAACAGAGTAGGACTGTGACTAACCATGGGAGCTTTTGGGAGAAGTTATCAGGATGACTCCCAGATTTGGAGTTGGAGGGCCTGAGTGAGTGATAGTTCTATTAACAAGGTGAAGTCTGTGGGAGGAG
Source organism: Dolichotis patagonum (assembly GCA_004027295.1). NCBI lineage: Eukaryota > Metazoa > Chordata > Mammalia > Rodentia > Caviidae > Dolichotis > Dolichotis patagonum. The sequence continues at coordinate 20,386 of PVJX010016707.1, read as the reverse complement.
AAATGGTTTTAAAATGAGAAAGTAAAGCTGGTGAGTTCCATTTTCTGGACAGGTTGAGTCTGAAGATCTCCTGATACACTTCAGCTGAAATATGTGGGAGGGAGGCAGCCTGAGATCCTGACCTTGAGCCTGGCAGGAGGGCTAAGTTAGGCTGTAAAATGAGCTCTGCCAGAGGATATCAGGGTAAGATGTGGAGGAGAGTGTGTCTGTTCAGAAGAAAGGATGATGAAGAGATAATAACCAACGTGGATCCTTCCCTACCCTCAAAAAAAGACACTGAAGGGATGGGCAGACTCTGTAAAGAAGAAAGAAGAAAAACAGCCTGAAGAGGGAGAAGATGAGAAAGGGTGAACACAAGGCAGGAATAATCCACAGTGGTTAACTGCAACCCAGAGATAGAGGGGTAATGACAGAGGTGCCCACTGGATTCAGCAGGAGTCACTGACACCTTCAAGACAAGATGGCAGAAGGGGAAGTCAGACACCTTGAGTTGAAGACTGGAGAATGAGGGAGTGGACACTGCTTTTTCAGAATGACAGATCTGAACAGTGGGGTGGGGAACTGATTGGAAACAGCCAGAAGAGCAGGGCACAGTTGCACAAGTGACCCAATGCATTAACAAAGAAACAGAACAGGCCTAAGTCAGGATTTAGCTACTCACCACAGGAATTGCTACCCTCTGAGGCCTACTTCCCCACTAGGAACTGACTAATATACATTTCTAAGAGCAAGCCCAGATCTCAAACCTTCATGAGGGCTTTTCTCTTTTTTCCATTTCTGTATTAAACATATTTTGTAATGCACAATGTATCAATTTAATGTACAACACAGTGGCATTATTTCTATTCATAATGAATGCAAACATCCCTACTGCTATTGCTATAACCTTTTCATCATGTCAAACAGATACCATATTGTATACCCATTAAGAATAACTTCATTCTCCTCAGCCCCTGGTAACTTGTACTTTCTCTATGAACTTGAGGATTTTAGAACCTTCCTATGAGTGAAATCATATTATATATTTCCTTTTGTTTTACCCAACATCATGTTTTTAAAGTTCATCTCTGTAGTATCATGTGTCAGAAGTGCAGCCCTTTATCATGGAACAGTAATATACCATGTGTGTGTGTTTATCTATTTATGTGTTAATAAGCACTTGAGTTGCTTCTACATTTCAGCTGTCATGAATAGTGCTGCAGTGAACACTGGTGTACAAGTATCTGTTTTCAGTTTTGGGGGAGGGTACGTACCTAGGAGTAGAATTGCTAAGCCATTTTCCAGGTAATTTAACTTTTTAAGGAACTCCCAAATGACTTTCATAGCAGCTGTATCATTCTACATTCCTGTCAGCAATGCACAGGACCCCAGTTTTTCAATGTCTTGACCAACACTTGTTACTTTCTACTTTTTGATTATAGTGCTCTTGTAAATGTAAACTGGTATCTCATTTTGGTTTTGATTTGGTTTTGTCTAATGACCAATGATGTAGAAAATATGGGCTTTTTCACTGTCATTTACACCTTGCAGTTGCCAGCGCTTCACTGTAATATCTTTAGATTTTATTAATTTCTCTCTCATTTCTTTAAAATTAATGGTTAAACAATAAGTTTATCAAGATTAAGATGTAGAGTTTGAAAGCACTGTTCAGTAAAGTTCTAATGACTACGATCTAGCCTTCTTCCATACTGTTTTCCTGAAGATGCACTTAAATAACATACAGATAATCTGCATACCTATTTAACAGCTGCTCAGATTCATGACCAAAGAGCACTGTTTGAATTTAAAATCCACTGCTCAAACTTATGATCTATGCTTTCTCTTTTGCACATTCTGCACATCTTGTTGATAAAGACTCGGTGTCTTTTTCTGTATAGTACACCTTGTTTATGCACTACTGTAATTTTTGCTGACCGTACTGTACAGTACGGTAATGTAGTTTTCTGTTCTGTTACATGTCACAGTACTACATGTGAGAATTATGCACATAAAAGCAAAATCATCAAGTTGGAGCTTCCTTTGACCATTTCTTTGTTCTGAATCTTATAATACACGTACTTACATAAATTCCTCACTTAGTAACCAGTTCATTTAGCAACCTAGTCACAGGAACTGACTTCAATCATTAAATGAGGAATGTCTGCATACATATTATTCTCTAAAATATTCATGATTTTCTTAATCTTTATACTGGCTAAACTTATCATTATTTTGTAACCTGCAGCCTTGGGTTGGGGAGGTTACATTGTCAAACCCAAGGAATATCTACTGTGGCCTAAAACCCCATTAAAGAGTAAATGTTTCTAACGCCTGTAGAATATCATATTAATCATAGTAATATCATAAAAGCTGACATCCCCTGAGCATTACTATATCCATAACATTAGTTTTAGCCAGATGACTATAGCTGGAGGGCAGCTTTAGAGATTTAACCTACATTTTTAATACCTGGGTAATAAAATAAACTTAAACTGCTTCGGCTTCATTTTGTGCCATCTAACATAGAAGGTGGTTTTTAAATAATTAACTCAATAACTGCTATGAAAATATCATGAGTCAGAAAGTTCTGTTCTTGTTTATTGTGCCATACCCCCAAAATAAAGTTATAAGGGTAATCATAAGATCTTATCATCATTTAGAAACTTCTGGCAATGTATCAACTGATTAAAGGTTAGTAACGCAAACACAAATGTTGGGGGTGTTTATAGCAGTGCATGGAAGAATCCACACACTGATTCCACCAGACTGTCCCTTTAGAGGGCAGGAAACTTCCACAATATATGAGATTGTTAAACACAAGTAACTCTGCAACAAAGTCGTTCCATGTATCTCTCCTACGAGGCCTGTGAGCAAGAGGACACATGTTAGTACAGATAATTACCTATATAAAATAAAAATGAATTACTCTTAAATAGTTGAATGCCCTAGAACTCACAGTAGAGTGTGAGTTCCAGGGCACAGTAGACTGTGCCCCTTTATATGAGTCTGGATTTGTGGGTCATTTTCCCAGTGTAACACACCTATAGGAAGACAGCATCCCTACCACGACATCCAATTACTTTCGCAGCCCACTGTGGAAACTCAACGCTCATTCCACAAAATAGTAAATGTTTTAATACTACTACTACTTCCAGGAGAATCTTAGCCAGATTAGACACCAACAGGTCTGAAACGGCTATAAGACATTTTGTTTCCCCATACTACGTAATATATACCGAGTTAGCTTTGTGTAGCAAGAAGACCCAGACCTCTTCCTGGTCACCACTCAACTGGTGTGAATGTGAGTAACCTGCCTGCACTTTATCGCTTTTTTATAACTGGAAAGATAACTGCCATGTCCCATATGTGACCGTGTGAATCACAGCTGGCTAAAGCCAAAAGTGGCATTGGAGACCAGTCAAGATATAAAAAAAATAAGGAACTAAAGTTCCAGAGGTTAATGATTTGCCCCATATCATAGAATAGTTAGAAAGCTGAATTAGAAGTTATTTATGATAATTAAATAGATTATTGCATTTATATGGCAATTGCATGAAACAATGAATGTTTTAGGCAACAGATACTTCCAAATAATGGCAGGTGTGAGTTACATTATCACTAGCCAGTGTTCCCTTCATTTAGAAGCCCTAGAGATCCCTTAATCAAAAACCTGCATTTACAGATGAAAACCTAGAATTACAGTAACTGGAATAAGTACTAGTACTGAGTTCTCCTTTTTCTTTAGGAAAAAAAAAAGTCATTTCATGTTTTTAAATCCTTTATCAATTATAAACGACTTTAAATGTAATTGGTGGAAGTGAAAGTTGAGGTCAGCAATTATTTTGCAATGGCTTTGAGGGGTTGCTGTAATTGTTTTCTGTTATTTTTTTTATTTTTTTATTTTTCTGTACCAGGGATTGAACTTGTAACCTCACGCTTGCCAGGCAGGTGCTTATGCCACTGAGCTAAATCCTTGGCCCTTAATTTTTATGTTAATTTTAATTTTAATTTTAATTTTTATTTTTATTTGTATTAGATGTTTACAGCACATAATGACTATATTCACCTAGGGGAGGTGGTGTACGGACACAGCACGTTTTAATTCCTTGTACATTCCCTTCCCCTCCCCTTCCTCATCCTCTCTCCAGCTCTGGGACCGCGAGGAACCATGTGGCTTAATGATTTTTGTGGGCATTTTGACTTACGTTTGTTGTAGGGTAATGGAAGAATGGAACAGTGGCTGTTTCATGCATGAAGTACACTGTGAGACGCAGGGTGAAGGTACTGCCATTCTGGGTGCAGGCATCTCAGGACAGTACTAAGCCTTGTACTTTGACAACTAATGTAATTGTGACCTGAACGGGTCGCACAAGCTCATGGGATCCAAAACAGTAAGATTATACACTAGCAAAGTAAAACTACAGATGTCCCTAACTGAAACTGATGACGTTTACACCTAGAGGTTATTTTCCAGACTAACTTTACTATATTTAACGTCTGTGTTGTTGCCAGATCAATACTGGTTAAATAGAACTTTCGCCATAGAGGCTCTATTTTCAGAATGCTTGGTGTCCTTCCCTGTATATACGGAATAAACTTTTTTGGCTTTTTCTTGTCGCATTATCTCAAAATTCCGTCCTGCTAATACAAGTCCTTGCAGTAAGTCTTCTCTGTCAAGATGCTAGTGATTAGTAAGTTTATCTGACGTTAGAGGAGCTTCGTGTCCTAGAAAAAACATGGTCAGACATAATACACCATTCACTATACCATTAAGGTAATAGTTGATTATTTGTACTTGTGCCTTTTCTTCTAAAACCCTAAGATCACTGAAAACTGCAAAATAGTAACGTATATATGTTTGTGTATGTATTTAAATTTTTCCTCAAACTTCAACAGGCTATTTAGACTCATCCGATCCCCACATTAAATTCTAGAACCACTGACAGCTGAGGGAATAATTTTCCCCATAGCTGTGTTTTCCTACACACAATTAAGGACAAAAATAATCAGAGGAAGCTCTGTTCAGAAAGAAGGGGAAATATATTGAAAATTACTCAGTTTCTGTTCTATGCTAGGAAGAGCTAAATCACAACTCTATTCTACGCCTACCAAAGAACATAAAAACTTTGAATTCCCACTTTGTCCTTAAAAGCGTGCCAGTTACCCGTATGATACAATCGCCACCCGTGTAAACAAGACCGGCTTCCAAGGGTGTGGGAGGAGACACCATGACCAATGAGATGTGCACCTGGTGTGACCTGAAGGCAGTTTACTTTGGAGTCCATGGTATGTGTGTAGATGAAACTTACACGGCCAAGGTCTACGATGAAGCAGTCACCCTTGTTGAAACTGTCCCAGCTGAGGGGAACTTCTGTGGCCCTGACCACTCTGCGTCCCTTCACATGCAGGAGCCTCTGGGCCGACAGGTCGTTGGTGAGAACGTGGTTGAGCCCCGATGCCACACCTCCAGCCTGACCAGGGGAGGAAGACAGAATAGAGAGAACAACCATGAGGCCTAGCAAGGCATCAGGAAACAGCTGTCTGTGCCACAACTGGGCCTGTCCATACACAGCCAGCATAAAACAGCCACCCATGTGCACCCACGGTTAAACATGGAGAGACAGTTCTTCGGTAAATCAACAGGGTTGCTTCTGTGTTCTTTATTCGGTCTCTTTCTTTTAGCCTTTCAATTTCAAACAGTGAGCACCTTCAACGCAGAAAAAACCATGATACATCAACAGATGAGAAGAGCCCATAGTTCTGGCCTTGTGGGAAATGGTGATTCACAAAGCTTGAATGAGTGAGAAGGCAGACAAGGATTGCAGGGAAGAAGACGTTGGGAGGCTGGAAAATCTGAGGTAACAAGCACAGGTGACAGCAGCAGAGGACAGGGCACCCAGCATTCCCAGTGTCCCACTTAGGACACAGGAGGAACAGGAGATCTGGCAAAGGAAGGGCTGCTCTTACGTAAGGTCTTTGATTTTGCATGTACCAACTACATCTGCTTTCATCTTCTGCAATCATATTTTGCCTTTTCATTTGTTTCTAATTAAATTTTAGGAACTATATCTTTACTTGCATAATTAACTATAGGGTACTTTACATAATTAAGAGGCCATATAAACAAAACCCTGTCATTGATAGACCAAAGACCTCCTACAATAATGGCAAGAAAAATTAATGATATTCAGTAATCTATAAAATAGCTTGACTTTCAAGCTTATTGCACAAATACATACAGTGAATCCAAAATAATGGGTCAAACTACATATGTAAACGTTAGCACATTCTTCAATTTTACCTTGAGTCTGAATTTCTACATTAACCAGGAAAGGGCATCCATAAATAGAATTAATTAAATGTTGATTCAAGACAATTATAACTTCGATTTTCAAGTAATACAGACACTTGTCATTCCTGCAACTGGGTCATTAAATGAATCAGTCACCAAATGAGGAACTGTAGATGGTATGCTCATGACAAGATTCACAACAAAGAAAAGGTCAAAGGTAACTCCAACTTGATGACTTTGCTTCTATTTGTATAACTCTTACATGCAGTACTATAATGTATAAAGAACATAGAAGTACAATACTGTATTGTACAGTACAATCAACAAAAATCACGGTACTGTGTAAACAAGGTGCACTGCACCAAAAAAAAAAAAAAAAGATTGAGGCTCTATAAACAAGACCCACAGAACTGTACAAAAAAAGATGGGGTGTAAGTCCAAGTCCAAGATGGGGTGCATCGTAACTCCTAACAGCAAACCTTGGCTGTAAGTCACTAACTGAAGGTTATCTGTATATAATTTCCCAGACCATGGTTTTGCAAAGATTACCACACTTCTTTATTCTTTGTAAAAGCTGTGGTTAAACAGATAGGTCATGAAGTGAGGTATATCTGCACATAATTTCCCAGATCATAGTTTTGCAAAGATTACCACTTTATTCTTTGAATAAAGTAAGTATTATTCAATAAAATAAATATAAATTTTCATCTATACACTACTGTTTGGGGCCATTTTATTTTTTAAATTAATAGAAATACATACCGTGATCTGATTTTAAAACAACAGTAAACAGTATATCTAAAAAGGTTATAAAATAGAGAGTAGACTTAACATTCCAGTTAGTCTCATACATAACACCAGAGTGATACATAGTCTGAAAAATTTACATTATTCTAAAAGTAATCTTGTCTCTAATACTTAATGCCACAAATGTACAAAGGAAAAATGCATAAATGTTTGCATCAGACAAGAAATATTTCTCCCATGAATATTCTGTGAATTAACACTAGAAATGTCCAGCCTTTCTCTGCTTTTACAAGGCAAACTCAAAGCAAAGTGGATGACCCTGGAAACCAGTGGCACCATAAATACAAGTTTGCCAGCTGACAAATATCTCATGGTCACTGTCTACAAACCTAGCTAAAGGCAAGGTTTCATTGAGCTTGAGAAGAGTATATTAGAAAGAAATTTAAGGGAGGGTGTATAGCTCAGCGGCACAGCACCTGCCTGGCAAACGTAAGGTCCTGAGTTTCTTAGTATAAAAAAAAATTAACATAAGGGAGTAGTGTAAGTAGCAGTCCACTATAACCACACCCCAAGCTCCCAAAGATCTCAGACAGAAATGGCAGACAATCAACCAAAATGAGACAGGAAGATGATCTTAGTATTTCCTGTCTGAATCTTAGCTTCTGGCAACTCATGATGATTTTCACAGACTTGCTAATGGCAGACTTTGTCAAGTTTTGTCCATTCCAAATAAACTGATACAGAGGGTAAAGTTAAAACTAAAATTTTGTCCTGACATATGAATCATTATTAGTATTAAGAGCATCACAGAATAATGATTACCAATGTAGGCCCTGGAGGCAGATGGTCACTGGGTCACATACTAGCCCTAAGCCCTGGTAAGTTACGGTATGTAGCCTCTCCATGCCTTATTTAGCTTGAAAGAGTAGTAACGACCCTAACTTTACCATATGAATGTTTATATTAAGTGAAATAATATACACAATGCCATTAACATACTCCCATAAGCTTGAAGTTAATACACGTATAGGGATGGAATGCAGTATAATATTTCCATCTTTCCTATATTGGGTAGTAAATTATCTCAGTCACCACATTTCCTCTCCAGTACTGTTGCAACCACACTTGCATCTGTACCATATCACTAGCGATAAAACAGCCAAGTGATTATCTTGCTATAAATTTAATCTCCGTTGGCAAATATCCTCTTTCAGAAAAATGTTGATTTGCAGTGTTCTTAATGTCAGTAATTAGGATATAATCCTCCAAAAATCGTGGAATTACTACTTATCATGTTTGTTTTTTAATATGCATCCAGAAGTTTGATTTCAAAGGTCCTGTTAATAGCCAACAGGATTAATAATATGTCCTTATTGATTATGTACTGTTTATATCTCTTAGTATTTAATTGGATCCTTAGTCCTTATAAGAGCTGTTAACGGTACCCAATATACACTTGAGGGAATCAAGACAGAAAGAACCTGCCTTAAGGCAAAGAGGTCAGATACAGAAAAAGGGATCCTAAGTAGGACTGTGCCACAGCTACTCTCAAGTAACAAGTTGTCCTTTCATATTTAAAATGTTAGATTCATTCAGAGTAAGGGAGTTTGGGGATCATTTCTTGTAACCCAGAGGGACTCATGTGAATGGAATAAAAGGAAAGGGAATAGTCCCATGTTTATATCCTGGTGTAGATAAGGATTTCCAGAGAGAAAAGAGAACTTACAGTTGTTTTGCCCTCATCTCAAAGGAACCACAAAATAGTCAACCAAGGATCTGACAGGTAAAGTAGAAACAAACCGGGCCTCTTAGTAGGCAAGTTAGTAAGCAGTGGGAATCCAGTTTAGCTGTGAGATTCCTGGTGTTTGGTGGGTGGACAGTGTGGTGTGCACAGCACCTGTCCAGCAGGTTTGCTTCTGAGAGGGCTGGCGTCTGGACGGGCTGCCGGGAGGGTATTCCTGCTGCTCACACCAGCACCCGTGGCCAGGGCAGAGGGCACTGGGGGAGGGCAGCCAGTCTGTGATGCTCAGGGGGAGGACTCCGGAAAAACCAACTCTCTTTTACTTAAAGGGATAAAACCATCTAGTCATTAATGTTTGCTGTGTGTGTGTACTGGAGTCTGTGTGGCTGAACCCCACATACGTTCAGCTCAGTGGTTTGCTCTGTGTCTGTGCCACACTGCCGGGTAATATGCGTGTAGGTCTTTGTAGGACCTGAAATTATAATTGCCATAAATGCTGTGCTAAGGTACCTCAGAGCAGCTGAGATTCTGAAAGCTTGGCTTATTGGCAGCAAATTCAGAGATTCGCTAGAATAGCAAAAATGAAAACTGCTAAGAATTCAGTAAACAATGTTAATCATTATTTAATAATGTAATCATAATTTAAAGAGTAAAATAAAAGGAAACAGGGAGATGGGTAGACCTTTTCCAAATGGGAGGAGACCAAGGGATGGGGGGAAGGAGAAGATAAGAGCATGGAATGAAAACCCTACTCTGTGTCACATCCATGTACCAGCTCCCCAAGATAAATGCAATCATTATGTACTGCAAACATGGGCTAGCAAAAAGCTTGAAATTTTTAAGTTTTTTTTAAAATGCTAACCACTGAAATAAGTTTACAATATATTAAAGGGTTTTCTGGTGAAGACAAAACCAAGAACTAGCTTATCAAACTAAATTAAGTCCGCGCGCTTCACCATCGACTCCAAACACTTACTGAGCACCCACTGTGTCTCCAACAGACAGTGGGGATGGAGAAGTGAACAAAGCAGATCCAAAAAAACAGGAACAGGAACAAGAAGCCCCCAAGACACCCTCACTGAACTTGCATTCTCTGAAGACACCAGGAGGACAGGCTGGGAGAAACTGACACTGTCACAGGGAGTGACAGAAAAAATGGTGCTTACCTTGTACTTCAGGCCTCCTTTGAAGTATCCCACAAAATCGGTGGACTCGAAGCCCTGGAGCTCCCTGCTCTGCACTGGCTTGCCCCCCAGAAAGTCGTCCATCTGCACAGTGAAGATGGCGGCCGCTGTGCTCTCATCCTGGGAGCACTCCTTTCCTGCCCAGAGCAAAATGACAGCGCTTCTGTTAGCAGGCAGGAGACAGCATTGAGGCAGAATTCTTGACGTTAAGGAAATCAGAAACAGTCTCTTCAACTGTGTATCACTACAGCAAATAGTCCTCTGCAAAATCTCTTCTAGAAAAAACAGTATACCATGTAAAATATTTGGTGAATAACCAAACACTTGGTTTTGTTCCTGCATTTTCCAATTCCTTTAAAAACAATTGTACAGAAACACTGCTGTCTGATTATGCTTGAGAAGACACAATAATATATACTACTAAGATTTAGGAAAGTATCACTTGGTAGAGTTAATAAGACCTGGATAGGAAATATTTTGGAATTCTCAGCCATTATTATCATTAAACTTTAGGCTTCTTCTAATAATTCATTGTGTTAATGTGGGTCATAATCAAAAACCAGAACATCAAGTAGTTTTTAAAATAGGAAATGAAAGGAACTTTTTAATTTATACTCATTTTTTAGTCTGTTCCCACTTTTCTGTCTTACTACTTTTGTTTGTTCAAAAGGAAACGGAGGAATGAAGGAGACGGTACACCAACATGTAACGAATGTTAAGGTACTTGATGCTGCCCCAGGAATTTAGCACCTTAATATACACTTGATTTTCACTATTCTGAAACACGTCCCCTCCAGGCAACCTCACTGAGTGGAATAAAACGTTCTAAGAGCCAATGTCTGCTGTGTACAGATGAGGGGCAAGACAATCCCAAGAACCGGATTTTACCCAATTTCATTTGAAAATCTTCAAAAGCCAGGCATGGCAGGGCACGCCTCTAATTCTAGCAGTCAGGAGGGTCACTGTGAGTTCCAGGCCACACTGGAATACACAGCAATTCCCTATCTCAAAAAGAAAAAAAAATGTTTAAAAAGATTAAAAAAATGCTTCAAAATCTTTGCTATCTCCAAGCTGCACAAAAGTCACAAAGCTTTCATTGCTTACCAGCTCACTGTACTGTTAGTGCCTGGTCACGGGCCACACGTTGTGCTAGTGTTTCACACTAGTGGTTTTCAAGCAAACTCATGCAGCAGAACCTGTTTTCTACCACATTACACGGTTTAGAAGAGCTCAGTAATTTTTCTGAGACTCTAAGGTGACCTTTGGCAGAAAAAGACCAGGATGCAGGTTTGTGTGAATGTGAGGAGGGGGCTCTTAAGGAGGTACCTTAGTGGATTATTTTTTTATACAACTCTCACTAGTAGTAAAGTTGTGTGGTGATCAGGATATATTTATTACCACAGAATAACTTTTGAATAAAAGTTTAGACACTATAACAATAAAATAGTTTACCTAAACAATCCAAGGAAGTATTCCCCCAAATTTATAAATCAGTGAGCTACATTAAAGAAAGACTTCTGTTTCTTCACAATTCGCCTCTCACACTCAAAGGTGACTTGTGTAACAAAGATCTTCTCAAGCAACATTCGGCAAAGAATACCAAACATTTTGCCAATTTCTTGATCAAAGGTAAGTAATACCAAAAGCACAAAATTTTGTACAGAAATGTTTTAAGAGAGGACTTTAAATCAAGGCTATGAACAAAGGTGTTGAGGATAACATAATTGCCATAAAAATTCTCACCTTACTACAAGTTGAAACCCTAACCTTTTTTTTATATCAGGAATCGAACTCACAACCTCATTCTTACCAGGCAGGCACTGTGCCATGAGCTGTATCTCCAGCCCTGAAACCCGAATCTTTTTAGGTAGATGAAAATAGATCAGCATAACATTAATTAATGAACTGGAAATAAATTAAATTATACTCTCATTTGCTGATGTTAATATACTTCATTAGTCCAGGGAAGATCAGTATGAATAAGCCACAGTTTTGCCCAAAAGGAGTCGAAAGTCTTTAATGAAGCCAAAGTCAGCCTTTGGGTGTGAAAATTACCATCAAACTCTGCTGTGACATGATGAAACGCTACCAATTCTTCAGAAACATATGAACTCTATATGAATTCTGCTTATGACTTCCTTTGGTTTTCCCCTGTAAATTCTACTTATGACTTCATTTGTTGTTTTCCTAAGCCGATTTTACTGGTTATGCTGTGTTACATTGGATTATTTTACATTTGCTATGTTGTTATACTTGTACGTATGCTCTAAACCTCATAAAGTTGTTTGGGGCATGTGATGGCTTTGTATACAAAACAGAGATGAAAAAAGAACTTTAAAACTAAGTCACTACAGGACAGTCAACACTTAAGGAATAAGAGAACATTTCCAACTTCCTAAGTAGCATCCACAAAGAATACAGAGCTAACTTATATATTTTTCTCACAAGATCAAGAACAGTAGGACGCATGTCCACACTCACCATTCTTACTCAGCATAGTACAGGAAATTCTAACCACCAAAATAAGGTAAGAAAAAACAAAAAGCATGCATGTTGGAAATGAAGAAATAAAAACTGTCTCAATTTAGTGATCACAGGATTGTTTGCAACGTAAACTTTAAGGGACCTACAAAAAACCCTCCTGGAACTAGCAAATGCATTCAGCAAGGATACAAGATACAACAGTAAAAATTGGTCACACTTTTATGTAGAAACAATGAAGACACAGAAACTAAAATCTAAAATGTAATGCTGTTCAAAATTGCTCCAAAGAAAATGAATTACTCAGGCATATGGTCACCAAAACATATATAGGATCCATGTGCTGAAAATTTCAAATTGGTGATGGAAAGAATCAGAGAAGACCTACATAAATGTAAAGCACGGTGTCCCTGTATTGGAAGAAATTCAACATAAGAATGAGGTCAATGCTCACCAAAGGATCTATAGTCTTAATGCTATTCTTATTAAAATCATAGGAAGGCTTATTATACACATATGCAAGACATATATGTGTAATTATGAACTGTATATGGAAAGGCAGTGGCCCTGGTATGGCTACAATAATCTAGACAAAGAAACCTCAGGAAGGAAGAATCACTCTATCTGATATGAAGGCTTCCTGCTGGTAAACAGACACACAGGTCAACACACCCACATCCCCTCATAGTGAAATCTTATAGAACTGCAGTATGGTTTAGTATTCTAAGTATACTAAATTAGAAGCGCACATGTATCCTTTGCATAGAATCTCACAGCGAGGATTTTCACGTTGATAAAATCCAGCTCTCTTGTTCACAGTTCCCCACTTTTACATGTATTCACTGACGTTTTTGTGTGCATTTCATTGTGTAGACTCTTACCCCATGTACAAATGCGTAACTCTGCCTTAACTGAAGTCAAGATATTGTCAAGTTCCATCACCCAAAAATCGCTCACGTTCTCCCTGTAATGCTCTACCTGCCTCCTAACCATGCCTCCCCCCGCCCTATCTCTAACCTCTGGCAACAAATCTGAAGTTTTCCCATTTCAAAACTGTTGTAGAGATGGAATCCTACAACACAGAACCTTTTGGCCCTTATTTAAAACCCAGCATAATTCTCTGGAGATTCGCCCCAGTTGGAAAGTGGTAGTTTGATCCTCTTTGTTGCTGAGTAATATTTCCTGGCACAGATGCATCACAACTTATCAAACCAGTCACCTGCTGAAAGAGTATGCAATTCTAGTTTTTGGCTACTCAATTAAATCCACTACGCACAATTATGTACAGGTTTTTGCATGGAGTGAATTACCATGAATGCAACCTACAGGTCCTATGGCAGCTGCATGTTGAATTTTGTTTTTTTTTTTTCCTTTGTTTTTCGAGACAGGGTCTCACTATGTAGTTTAAGCTGGTCTTGAACTTGCTATGTAGCCCAGGATGGCCTCAAATTCATGGTGCTCTTCCTGCCTCAGCCTCCCAAGTGCTAGAATTACAGGAGTGTGACACCACGCCTGACCACATGCTTACTTGTGAAAGGAACTGCCAAACTCTTTTCAGAGTGCTCTGCCAGTTTACATTCACCACTGCCCCTCAGCCCAGCTATGCTACCTATCCAGTTTCCCAGAATAATCAGTTCCCAGCACCCTGCACAGGCCGAACCCGGGCTAGTTCTAACACGTGTGCATGTTGTTTTAAAACCGTATTTATATAAAGTTTAAAACTGGCAAGGAGAAGGGGAGGGAGGTGTTTGCAGCATAGACCAGTGATGTGGCAGGGATCCACTATCTCCACTCACAAAATTGAAGAAACCAGAAACAGAAGGTAGATGCATTTAAATCCCCAGGTACAAACCTGAACTTTTTTTTTTTTTAAGGATTAATGCAAAAACTTTTGCATTATACTCAACGAACTCTTACTTTCCGTACATTGAAACGTGTAATGTTAACACAAGGTGGTATGTAGAATGATGTGAGGTAGGCAGTGAGGTCCCCCAGAGAGACCCAGAAGGGCGACTCCCTCTGTTCTCTCTCCTTACAGGGCCTGCTTCCTGTTCCGCTTCTTTCCTCCTCCTGCCTGTTTCCTCATTTCTGTGCTGTGCGTTTTCCTTTCCCACTTGGACTCCAGCTTTACTGCTCTACCTGCCGACTGATCTCCTGATTTCTTTTCATCACATATGTCTCCCCTGAACGTTCAGTTCTCTCCCCTGGAATGTGCTCTCAAGCCCTCTGTCTGATTAATCCTGGAGAATTTATCGCAATTCTTGGAGGAGACGCTTAGATGACATTCGGTTTGCTTAGGGAACTGAAGTAGGAAGTGCTGGACACCTCCCTCTTCAGATCCTGCAGGCTGTGTAGTTTTCCATCCCCAGCTGATTTTCTCTTGCCCACAAAGTCTTTTCCCCGTTTCCACGCAGGCTCCTCATTCTCTCAATCACCTCGCATCTCTTCTCCAGGTTTCTGTCGCACCAGTGTCTCACTGCACGATTCAGACGGTAAATTCTTGGGAAAGGTCCATCAAATATTCATCTCCCAAAATGCCTCCCACAGTGCTATTTTGTTTTTGAAATTAGTGAGAACTGAAGGAGAGTTCAAGTGACTCCGCAAACCCCACCGAGAACGGTGGGTACCCACGTGTATAAGAAAAACAGTCGTAGAGTTAAAGAGTGTGCTCAAAGCCCACTTGCAGTCCCCCACAAAGTCAAATTTAATTGCTGTGTATGGCAAGATACGTCTTTCACATTTTAATTCCCTCAAATGACAAATAAAGGCCCTTCCGAGACTTCATCACTTCCAGACCCAAGCTCGGGATGGAGAGAGAGGCGGCCTCTGGCATTCAAGCGCACAGAAGGCGCACTGAGGTCCTGCCTTTCTCCGGACGGCTGTGCCCTGGAATGTACGAACAGCGACATCGCAATGGGAAACAAACTGTTTCGCAATCAGCCTCGGCCTCCTCGGGCTCCTCGTTCATCACCTCCCGCAAGCATCGCAGCGCACACTGTGGTTAAACTGCTGTCTTCCTGTGCTGCTTTCTCGCGGGCGCCCGCCGGGCTCCGGGTGTTTGCTAAGGCTTAGAAAGTGGCTTCTCAGTGTCCTCCATTTGTTGACTATCTTCCGATGTTAGAAGAAAAACGTCAGCTTTCAGACACTTAGGAACGCTGGCTGCCCAGAGTTAGGTGTGTTTTCCTCCAAACCCAAGAATGAAACGACAGAAACCCCAGCAGAAAGGAGGCCAGCCAGACGCAGAAGGCACACGGGCCGGATAATCGGCAGGCTGTCAGCAGGGCGCGCCCACTGGCCCGAGACCGCACCGAGGCGCAGGGTGGACTCAGGGCGTTTCCCAGGGGTGGAGGGCGGAGCGGTGGGACACACAGGCCCAGTGTCCACACTGCCTGGCGCGAAGGCAGCCCCCCCGTGCGGGAAGGAGTTGTTCCCGACCACGCCAGGTCCTTGATAAAACAGACTAGTAAATTAATTTAAGCAGCGGCCTGTCTAATGAATTACCCACGCAGAGTTATTTATGTAACTAAAATCTCCTCCTTGGCGCCCCGCTCAGCCTGCCAGAACAGTTATACAGTTATGCAGGAAGAACCTTGATTTAAAACAACCCGGACAACTGACCCCGAAATTTAGAGGAGCAACACAAACTAGAGAGCAAAGGCGATGGACACTAAGTGAGTTCATTCACTCACACACACACACACACACGCGCGCGCGCGCGCGGGACCACGGACGCTCCACAGCTGAGGCAGATGCGCAGACTTCTCCCACTTCCCTCGGTCCACAGCGAACCGGGACCGAACCTGCCCGCGGGGGAGGAGCTGGGCCAGGAGGAGGTGGGGTCCGGAGAGGGCGCCCCGGGCCGGACAGGGGTTCCGAGGCGGGGAGGCGGCCAGGGCCCGAGGAACCCACACGAAAGCCTTGACCCGGGGCGCAGCAGGGGCCACTCCACACCCCGCCTGCGCGCGGGTGCGCGGCCAGGAGACCGCGACGGTCCAGAAAGGGAGCTGCGATCTGCGGGTCTGCGCGCCCCTTCGGCGCAGTCTGCCAAGCCCGGCCGCCGGGCGGCGCTTACCCAGCCAGAAGTGCAGGCGGTAGGCGAAGCCCCGGCTGGCGCGCGCGGTGTGCAGCACCAGGTAGGCGTCGCCGACGAAGAAGTCGCCGTGCGCGCCCTCGGGCACCGGGACCAGCTCCAGCTTCTCGATCCTCCAGACCTGCAGCCCGGGCTGCTGGCCCGCGCGGGCGAACTCGGGGTGGTACAGCTCCTGGGCCATGCTCCCCGCCGCCGAGCGCGATGCCCCACCTCTGCGCCCGAACCCGGGCCGAACGCAGACGGCCGGAGGGACCCGCGCGCGGCGCTTTTATAGGCTCCACGGGGAGGCGGGGCTCGGAGCGGGAGGGGCCGGGTGTCCCGACCGGCGTAGCCGCAGGAGTCGCGGGTTCAACCTGGAGCGCAGCGGGCGCCGAGCTCCACGCCCTCGCGGGCAAGAGAGGAACCGGCGCCCGGAATCTGGGGCTGTGGAGATGCGCGGAAACGCCAGAAAAGACCTTTTCCCTCGCGGTTCAGTGCACGCCCCTCGGCCATTCCCGCTAATCCCGTGACCCCTGGGTCTCCGAGGCGCAGGGGGCCCGCCGAGAGGTGAGGGAAGAGCGCGCCAGCGCCGCAGTGTGGACCCAGCGCTGCGCCCGGAGGGGCGAATGCAGAGGACCGAGGCCGGCAGCACCCCCTGCCTGTAGGGCGCGAAGCGACGGAGCCTCTTTGGCATGCCGGAGGAACTGTATTAAAATTCCCAACCATCAAGGTCGCCGTTTCACTGGTCAGCCTCTCGCCTCCTGATAACCCGAAGTTCTTCTCCAGCTTGAGCGTCTCATTTTGAAAATATCTAGCCTATCAGCAGGTCACAAGCCTGGGCGCGGTGGCTCATGTCCGCACTCCCAGCTCTTAGGAGGCTGAGGCAGGTGGATTATTAGATCACACATTCGACACTGACCTAGGCAATTTAGCGACATCCTGTCTCTGAATAAAAATTAAAAAGGGTGGTGATGTAGCTCCGTGCAAAGACCCCGAGTTCAGTCCCCAATCTGGAGGGGGGAAAAAAAAAAAGAATGTCAGGTTTCTTGGAAAGGATGAAACCTGAAAAAGTGCTCTACCCCTGGGGACACAGCCCTGCAAATTGCCCTGGAGCTGAGGAGCCAGGGTTAAGTTCTATGCCACCTGCCTCTTCGGCCAAGAGAGTTACTGGAAAAAACAGCAGCCACCCTCCTGGGAGCGCTCAGGCAGGGCTGTTTGCAGCTGAGGCTGCATGCGTGGCCTGTCTTCTCTGAATTACCCGTTCCTGGCTTCAAGGTACTAATTTTCTCACTGTCTTACCTACAGTTTCTGCTTTTGCAGCAAGGGCAAAAGAATATAGATGGAAAGTTTCTCTTTGTTTTGCATTTATTTGACAGAAATTGATACAGCAAAGGACTCTCTGGTCAGAGAAAAAAATAAATCACAGAGAAAGTGAAGAAAGCTGATTATAATGCATATAAAATTTCTTGCACTCTGTTTGCCGAATTGCAAGAGTCCTGAGAAGGTCACTAATAAAGTCACAAACATTTATCCCTTAATTATCTTTTAAAATAGGTCTTACATGATCATATTAAAATGCAATATTACAAAAATGTGTGCAGCAGACACGTGTCTGCATTTCACACTGCCACCTAGTCCCCTCCCTGAAGGCCCCTAGGTCACCAGTTTCTTGTCCTTTTTTCCAGATATTCTTTCATCGACAAGAATATGAGTAATATGGTGATTTTAAGAGAGAGAGAGAGTGTGTGTGTGTGTGTGCGCGCGCGCGCGCGTGCGTGCGTGATAGCTAAGATCCCTATAAGTTTGTGGTTTCAAACTTCAGCTCAAGAAATGTAACATACTCTTAGCCAGCTGATAACATCTGGGGCCCATGTAGAGTTCAAATCATTGGTGAGGGGTTAGAGAAACCTCAAGGTTGCAAAACTAAACAGAGAAATCAAACTCAGGAGTAAACAGGGACCTACTGCTCTCTGCAGTAGATAAACACAGTCCATTTGATTTGTGCAAAAACAATAACATAGAGATGACTTTAGGGATAGAAAAAGACATAGAACCCTAGGCCCTAGCCTGCTGTCCACTAAAAACAAGATTTGTGTTTTCTCTTGGGACAGTCAGAGACTTAAAAACCATTTTTAATATGAACTCTTAACTCTTCACTTGAGCCTACAGATGCCCAATAGTTAATTAAAAGCAAAACCAAATTTTATTTTCATGTTATATCTTTCATGACTGTAAAATTTGGGTCAAATCTCTTCTCAGTTCAACATACATATATGTTAATCATTTAGGGAGCATGGGTCTAAAACTGGCAAACCCAGACTGACTAGCGTAATTTACATAATCTCACCCACCTCCAGGTTGAAGACATCAGGATGGACAGTCTCCAGGGACATCCAACAAGGCTTGAAAAGTCATCAGCCGCAGCCCTGAACATGCCTTTCCTAAACCTGTGATCACCTAGCCAGAAAAATTCCAGAACTATGACATCAGGACTGAGATGATAGTGATCAACTGGACCCCTCCTACCAGCTAATCCTTCAAAATTGGTCTCCCTCCTTTTTGAATGGGCCAGTCTGAACCCCTGAATCAGAGTGTGCCCCCCCACCAAAGCTGGAATCCTTTCCTATCTTCCCTCATTTAGCAGTCTCACTTTGTCTTCGCCTCCCATCAACAGAGCTGAATTTACCTTAATAGCTTTGATCTAGAGTTAAATTCTTGATCTTCTCTTCTCCAGATGATTTGAGCTTGGGCGAGTTATTTAACATTATTGCGTCTCTGCTTGCTTATCTGTGGAATGGTAATACTGATAAAAATTACCCTGTAGGCTTTTCAAAAAGAATTAAATGGGTAAATACACATAAATTTGAAAGAGTACCTGGCACATAGGAAGGAGCAGTGAACTCAACTGATGGTGAAGACTAAGTCAGTTCTAATCAGATCCTATAAGAATGTTTCCAGAGTCTAAGTTGAATAAGGCTAATCAATTCTCACACAAAACAGCCTCTGAAATCTGATTCATATGCTTTCTAGCCCTTTATCTATCCTCCCCCAATTTACTGTCAATAATTTTCTCTACTTCGTGTTACGATCCTTCTCCTATATCTGTCAATCAAAGTTTTGCTAATTCTTTGTAGCCTAATGAATAGTTCACATCTTCATCATTATTCTCTCTGGATCTGGTAAATCCTCTAATCGCCTATCTCCCAACATTCTCGATCTTCTTTTATAGCAAAGCAATGCCACACCCTGAAATGTGTTTTCCTCACTAACTCCTAGGCTCATCTACAGACTTAAGTCTTATTATTTCTTCCTTGGAACTACAGTAACACATATCAAACACGAATGATTGAATTGTTGATTTGAGATTATTACATTTTTTGGACACATTATCAGTCCTCTCAACCCAGCAAGAAACAATGAGTCGTAATACCAAGAGTCTGGGGTTTTGAAGTGTGGGACTTTTGGTTAAATTCAAGGTAGGCATCTTAGTGTTAAACTCCAAGGTAAGTATTGCATAGTTTAATCCCTGAAATTATAACAATGCCAAATAATATAATTGATTCATTCTGCAATTCATTAGAACAGGTTGATGAGAATGGGGTGAACTCAGCTGACCTTCATTCCTGAAGTCTTAGAATTTCAAAATTGAGACAGGTACAGTAGCACATGCTATAATCCTAAACTTTGAGACAGGAGGATTTCAATCCAGAGCTCAGGCTAGGAAACTTGGTAACATAGCAAGTCCCTGTCTCAAAATAAAAAATATTTCTAAATGGGCTGGGGATGGACGTAGCTCAATTCCCAGTACTGCAAAAAAAATTTAAGACACATTTTATTTCTATCACTACATGATGACCGAAGAATTATTGAAAATATGTAACAGAGACAAGACA
>PVJX010016706.1:0-39766 GCA_004027295.1 Dolichotis patagonum | reverse complement strand
AGCCTTTCCTAAAGACTCCCACATCATGGGTAAGATCATCTTCATGTTGTTCTACATGACAACTGTCTTAGTTCTCTCTACACTCAGCTGTTTAGTCAAACAGGAGATCCCTGAGGGCTTAAGCTCATATTTTCCTTATAGTGACACAGCCACTGCCCTCCCCACCTCTCTTATTCTTTCCAGCTCAACTCCTGGACCAGAGACAAGCCCTACCTACCTACACTTTTAATTTTTGTCCTTTAACATGGGAAAAATAAGTACCCCTCATAACTTGACTCCTCCAAAACCCCACACTTATTGTTCAGAATTCTACCTCACTATGGTCCTGATAAAATGACATATTTAAATCAAAGGCATCTTTCTTTCTATTTCCCCTGAGTCTTTAAATATGATAATGGCCTTCCTCCTCATAGAACCTTGTCTCTTTGTTTTTCCAGTCTAAGATGCGGGCACACACCAATGATGAAGTTGTCCTGGCTAAAACACCTGGTACCAGCTTCTACATGGGCACCAACCATCATTCCATCAACCTGACTAAGCCCCAATATGGCACCCCCTTTCAGCAGGAAGTAGTAATAGAGAGACTGCACCCTTTTCCTAACAATAAGAAGATGGGAATGAAAGCGTTTTGCCCTAGAATAAACTGGCATGGGAGGTAGGACCAAATAGCTTGTTTCCTTGAGGTCACCTACACCTTACCCTGTGACAGCTTCCTTTTTCCTTTCCCAGTGGCTTGAAAAGGGGTTCCAATAAGTAACTTGTGCATCATCAATACCCTAAGCGCCACCCCTGTTCAAGGTTATATATGTGCCCTATGCCGCATGTTCCAGTCAGAGAATGCCAGGCTGTCTACAGCCATGGACTTCTCTCCACATCCTTGGAATAAGGGCTATATTTATTTTATATTTTCTTCCTTATTGCACTGACAACCTAACAAAACTCCTTAAGGATATAAAGACACAACAATCCTGAAAAATCACGGCCCATGCTTTTTACTGCTAAATTGTTCTTCCACACACAGACCTCATCCTCAATGAAATGACCACATGTGAAGGAAGCCCCAGCCCAAAAGTATATTGTCCTCTCCCTGAAGCACCCAAACTCCATTCTTCTTGAGCATGCAATGTAAACATTCTGCCTAATAAACTCTTTTTGCTTGTTTCCTATGTGTTTTGAAAATTGTCTTTTTGTCATGGAAGTTAGACATCTATAACTTCCTCTATTGGAGACATGAATCAAGATCCCAACCTACCCTTTGGGGAACCTCCTTGGTCTCTGTCTAGTGAGTACTGATGAAGATAAATCTGTGGCTCAATCCTGGAAATAGGCCAGGAAGAGAAAAATCCAGTGTCTTCCAAGAATCCACTGAGCTGGGTCTTGAGGGACCAACCAAGAAATCAACAGTCCAGCCTTCCTGGTAAGCAGTGCAAGCCTACCGGTGTGTGGGCTGAGAATCAACACCTCCCCACCCCTGTTAGAAACTGGGTGGTTCAAAGGACAGCGTGAGTTGATAGCAACTAAGGTATATAAGTGACTAAATGTTTGTATTGTTTGGTTGATTATGCAGGCCTGAGGCCAGCAGTCTCACTATCTCTCTGGAGGATGACAGTATGCAATATAGCAAATATGGGGGAAACCTTTCTACCTTGTCTTTGAAGTGCAATACTATTTTCACTGTTTCGCTTTGTTCTGATTAATTGTTTTTTATTTATTGACTATTCTGTTTTGGTTGGTTTTATTACATTTTTGTTTTGGTTTGGTTTTGTCATACCAGATGGAAGGGACAACTATTGTGAAGATATAAAGATATACTATGGTAGCTATTACTACTTTGCTGGTACCCTGCTCTGAAGTTCTGTACCAAATTTGCTGCATTGTCTTGATTAGCTTTGTTTTGTCTTGCTTTGTTGTATGTTACTATCTTTAAAATTTAAAAAAATTTAAATCCTGGAAATATATCCTTATGAATCTTACCAGATATACCCCAGTGGAGATGTGGGACTATGCATACAGTGTTTTTAAAAATTTTCTTTTTTTTGAAACAGTGTCTGTCCTCTACACAGTTCAAGCTGATCTTAAACTCATTATGTAGTTCAAGGCTGACCTTGAACTCAAAGCAATCCTTCTGCGTCAATCTCTGGAGTGCTGGGATTACAAGCATGTTCCACTTCTCGTGGTTCTATCTTCACATATTTTATTTAGTTTTGTATTGATTTGTTTTGTTTTGCTTTGCTTTGCTTTGCTTTGTTCTTGTTTTTGTGTGTTGTCGGAGGTCCTAGTGCCATGCAGGAGAGTGAAGACATATAGTACATCTGTGTTACAGTGAGGATGGAGCTTTGGCTTTGCAAGCTGGTGAAGTGGAAAGTATAGGGGGATCCAGTAAAGAAAGAGGAAGACTCTGAGTTCCACAGCTCCTATACTGAATGGCACACTCAACATTTCCTTGCACGAATGATTCCATATATTGTTCCATTGTCTCTGGTTTCTTGACAATATTCATTTTTCTCCAGAAAAAATAACCAGAAACAAGAACATCTTTGGGGTTCCGAATGCCATAAATCATCTTAGATTTAAAACATGAGTAAGTGAAAAATCAGAAGAGTCCTTTTCTATGTGATTTGATCTTTACCCTGGCAATTTGTGCAAAGTGTCTATTAAATGTCATGGTTTATATTAATGCATTTGTGACAACACTCAGTAGTGAAATATACATTTTAAAATTTTATAAGCTGGCTACTCCAGTGGAAGTGTACTAAATGAGAAGGACTGCATGTGTGTTCCTCCTGAGATGACCATCTACTCATTTGAGGAATCTACTAGGAAGCTTTAAACAGTAAGTGTTGTGAGAAATCTGTACTTTAACAAAAAAAACTAACAGGAAAATCAATTAAAAATTCTGCTTTATTCATAGGCACAGAGAAATGTAGTTTTACACATATCCAAGCCAGAAATCAGTCTTTCATTGAGTAAAGAAACCACATAATTCAGTTCATAGAGGATAAGCTCAATTATGTAAATTTCAAGAGCAAAAAAATGGTTCATATTTTCAAGAAAGAAGTGTGATTACTTCTCTGATCACTCACTGACTTAGAGGTGGATTGGGAAACCCTTCTGGGGGCCAGAAATGTTCACAGTATTGTCTGAATGATACTTTGCACATTGTGTAGTTTCAAAAATATTCATCAGATTAATAATTAAGATTAGGATGCTTTTACACTCACACCCTCACATACACCAAATAAAAAAGATAACTTGGCATTCAAAATAGATTAATTTCTCATTGGGTCATTATTCCATGATTTTTGCCCCATCTCTCTTTAGTCTTTAATTTCCCAGCCTCAGAATCACCAAATCCCAAAGAGTTCCATGCCCATAGTGTTTTGGAACATCACTATGCTGCACAAATGCAACATGTACTAAAGAGGGCATTCATTTCTAGATTTTTCAGTGTAGTTTAACTAAACATTTTAAAACTTCAGAATAGATTAAAAGCCTTTCAAGAGAGAATATTTCTAAAAATGAAGCATGAGATGCTAGATCCTGGATCTACCTGTTCCCTTCAGGTGATGATCTAGTAGCCACTTGGCTAGTTTGAGGTGGCTTATCTCAGCAGAAAGTTATGTGCACTAAGACATGGTGCTTAGAAAACCCAACCTTGACTCTATATTAGTCACTTGGCTGTAGGCAAGTATGTGAACTGACTTCCACAAGGGCAACTCTGATGTGGAAGTCTCCACATACAAAGATGGAAGTGTTGCAGAACTCAAGAGTCAGGGGAGACCATGGAAAGAACAGGACTTACTAGGTCAACACCTGGCTCATGGTGCTCAGATTCAAAAGTCCTAGTGCACAGCAAAGGAGAAGCTCCTGTTATACACATTTGGTAAGGATTGTGGGGGTTGTCCCTCTAAAGGCACAAAATTGAGGGAGGACAAGTGAACAGAAGTAAAGCAGAAGCAGTTTGTTAAGCTTTGACAGTTTTGCAATGTATCTTGGTGGCCTTACATGGGCAAAACAGAAAGTTACGGGAACAGAACATTATTAAACGTTGCTGGAAGGGACAAAAGTTACTGTTTTTATCCTTATTAGAAAAAAAGAACAACTACTGTAGGAAATGAGTATTGGAAAACTTGATTTTTTGTTTATATTTCCTGTGTTAGAGGAGCTCATTGATTAATATTGGCCAATTACCTTATAATGTAGCAACAGAATGGTAGAAGTCTATCCCACAGTAATAAATCCTTGTTAGTGCTAAAATGTGGGTTTCTAAGACACTGGATTTATTCTTCCACTTTACTCCTCAAATAATTCTGCATTTTGGAGACATTTTTAAGTGCAGAATGGTCCATATACTTTTATTCAAGTATGGCCTAAGGAGTGGACACTGCACCATCAACTAATCCAGGAAATAATTAGATCACATTTAGATCCACCTAATAATAATAATCCATTTCACAAGCAGCCCAGGGAGAGAACCAGCCAACCAGCATCTCCTGAGATCTTCTCCATTTTGGAACTTAGGACACTGGGCAACATAGCAACCTGCTCACATCCCTTTCAGGCAGCCACAGCTTGAGTGAGTGGTGGGCGACCCAGGGAAAGAACCAGCCAGCCAGCATCTCCCAAGAGTCACACCATGTTAGAACTTAGGGTTCTGGGCAACAAAGGGACCCATTCACCTCCCTGGTAGCAGCCATGACCCAAGTTCATGGAAGGTAACCTAGGTAGAGAACCAGCCAGCCACCATCTCCTGAGATCTGTGTCATGTTGGAACTTCGGGCATTGGGCAACAAAGCAACCTGCTCGCCTCCCTGATAGGCAGACATGAGCCTACTGGCACTCAGGCTCAGAATCAAACATCCCTCTCCCTCACCCCTTAGCAGCAAATGGGAGCCAGAGGTCTGCGCATCTTTTGGGAGGATGACCATATGCAATATAGCAAATATAGTGGATTTCCTTCTACCATCTCTTTGAAGGCAAATATCGTAATTAATGTTTTGCTTTGTCTTGGTTAATTGTATTGCTCTATTCAATACACTACTTTGGTAAGTTTTATGATGTTATGTATTTGGTTTGATTTTGCTATACCTGACTGAAAGGACAACTATTGTGAAGATAATGAGCTATACTATGGTACCTATTACTGTTATCCCAGTAAACTGCTATGAAGTTCTATACCAATTTCACTGCATTGTCTCAATTGGCCTTATTTTGTCTTGTTCTGTTGTATTTTACTGCCTTCAAAATAATAATAATAATAATAATAATAATAATAATAACAATAATAATAATCCATTTCAGCTAAATCACCAGGGCATATTAGGCACATGCCACTTTAAACAGATTGTTTTGGAGAACAGCCTGTGCAGGATTAATCTGCTGAACATATTTGGCACCTGCCAGTTTAAAGAGATTGTTTTGGAGACCAGTCTGTGCAGGGTTAATCTGCTGAACACAGTGACCTCTGGTTGTGCTGGAAAAGAGCATAGGCATAGTGCACTGAGGTCAGGATGACCACAGCTGAGGCAGCCAAGGACACAGGCTGATAACACCTCTATTCCAGCGCAATAGGGATGCCAACCTCAGAGATCAGACAGTCCTCTTCACTGGCACAATTTACTTCTTAGAGAAGTCTTTGAACTGACTCCCAAGGTGCTGCTTCGTTCCTGGGATTGCCTCAGTATACCATCCCTTTGCTTGAAAATCAAATAAATACAGGTCACCTAGAGAAGTTCCCTGTCTCAACCCCCATGGAATCTCAAATTTTATTAGAGGGTGTTGATTCTCCTGGAACCCAAATATCAGATAATTTGTCTCTTTCATTTAAGCCATTCACACTGGGGTAGGCCAAGACCTTGATGGGCTGAACAAGCATTGCTCAACTGGAAAGCACTAACCTTGGCCTTGGAACTGAAGAAGGACTTGGGAAAGGGATGGATGGGCAGATGGGATGTGTAGACATTGGGGCCTTCTGACCCTCCAATAATTTATATCCATTTGTAGTTTCTAACCAGGGTGAACGGTCCCAGTTGGGCACTGATTGGATCCACTTGGGATCTCCCTTAGAAAGAATCAGGCAGACAATCTCAATTAACCAGTTAGTTCCTAAGTAAAAAAGAAGAATGATAGTGGTATCAACATGAATTTTATTAAAAATTCTGCCGAAATATGCACAACATAAAAGTAAACTTACAGCCATTGTTAAGCATATGTTACAGTTTTGTTGAGTAATGTTTAGTACAATCCCATTATGGCCCAATATCCCAAGTTTCTGTCTAAGAAAGAGAAATCTTTCAGTAAATAACTAGTTTCTACTGACTCCACCTTGCACAATATGGCAACCAGTATTCTATTTTCTGTTTCTATGAATGTGAGTAGTGCAAGTATTTCACATAAGTCAAATTATATAATAGTTCTCTGCTTGCAATTGGCTTATTTATTTAACTTAATGAGCTCAATATTCACCCATTTTGTGCCATATGTTAGAATTACATTTCTGATTGCATAATATTGCATTGTGTATATTTTGCATTCAGTTTATGTATACAACAATGGATAATTGAGTGCCTCCTCGTTTTCTGAAAATAAATATTCAAGTGGCTTCTTTGGCCATTTGCCAAACCCCTTTTACTAACTTCCCATTGTCCTTACCTTATGAGTGCTATGTGACTCCCAGTGTCACCCACTACCACCTAACCCCCATAGAAATTCAAATTCTAGACTCTGCTTTAGTATTTCCATGTTACATTTCTGTGGTCCCCTAGATGGGCCTTCTTAACTCTCATCTCCCTGTGTAAGTGATGAGCTGCATCCTTTTCTTTGAATGCAAATGCTATTAGGCACTATTCCTTGCTTTTCAAAGTGCTGTATGGCTACTGGAATAGTGGCAATTTTCCCTTCATCTGCAGAGTGCCTGAAGCCCACAGCCATAGCTTTTCTCATGACCCACTCATGATTCCATTTCCTTACCTGATTTGGGATAAGTCACTGTTATTATATCTTCATCCTTCACCACAAACTTGTCCCGTACTTCTCTTAATATTTCAGCCTTGTGGGCTGCCACAGGGAAACTTATCCCTTCAAACCACAGAGTACAATCTGACATGATGATGGCCTCTTTCTGCCTTCTACTAGTGTTCCAGCTGTGGCAAGTGCCAGGAGGTAAGTATTTATAGTTACCATCTAGCCTTCTTTTTTTATAAAAAATGTTCCTAATAAATAATCAGAAATAAATCTCTGTCTCATGATCATGAGGCACTCTCTATTGAGCAATCATGTGCTCATCCTGACCTAAGCTTTGTGTCTATCTGAGTTGTAGTTGAGGTCAATAACAAATAAAAAGACAGAGAAATATGGATATATCTTATAAATATTTTAAGTAAACTTCATTTCATAAGTGTTTTAAATGAATAAAAAGTTAGAAGTCAGGTGTGTGTTGCAAGCCTATACTTCTAGCACTTTTGATGCTGAACAGGAGATTCACTATGAGTTCAAGGCAAGTCTGAACTGGACAGTGAGACTCTTTCTCATAAAAAGTTAAAAAAAATGGAAGAGCCAAGTGCAGTGGAACACACCTTCTAGCACTCAGGAGACTGAGGTAAACAATATTGCCAATGTCGCTGATTGGATAACTAAATGTGCCTCTTCCATTCCTCTTAGAGCTGTATCTGACTACAATGGAGCATTGTCAATGCAATCCTTTCTCATAGTACCTGTTCCCAAGTTCTCTTCTCTGAAGGGAAATGAGTGCTATGCTCCATGCTTTGAACAGCACGGTATCTTATCCAGTCTGCAGAGCACACTGCAGGCCTGTGCTACAACAATAAGGATCACAGTGGCCCTGAAGCAAGCCCAGAAGATTCCTGTAGCTGATGGTTTCAAACAGGAGCCTAGGGAGAATTCTTTCTGTGGTCTGTTGGCCATTTCAGAATTTTGGAAATGGAATGGTCAATTCATCAGAAAGAAATAGTAGGTGAGTATAGTGGACTTTGAGGGGCCTGCAGGGGAGAGACCCTGGCTCCTCAGCACCTGAACCATGCCATTGACTTGGGGTGCCAGGAGAACAAGGGACTCCTTCCCTCTCTGGGGGACAGCTGAGAGTGTGGCAGACTTTCAGCAGCCCAAAGGAGAGAGACCCGAGCACATTGGGACCTGCACAGTGGGATTGACTTGGGGGTGCTGGGAGAATAAGGAAATCTTCCCATCTCTGGAGGGTGACTGTGATCATTCCTGCATGTGGACTGAGGGACAGACATCTCATGTTATACTGTCCCCCATCCTGTGTCCTGCCCCTCCTCCCTGCCTAGCAAGTGGGAGCCAGTGAACTACATACACATCTTGTGAAAAGATTGGCTATGTTATTTAGAATGAGCTCCCCATATGCAAGGATAAGGACAACCATTTGGAAGAAAACAAGAGACAATATGACAGATGGTGAAGATCTCTGCTTGCCTAACTTTGAAATTTATACTTTCTTATGTTCTGTTCTCTTCTGTTTTGTTGTGTTTAAATTTACCCCCTTTTAAAATAAAAATTAAAAAAAAACCAATAAGGATCAGAGACATTGCCTTCTCACAGGCAGTTTATGGTCTTGTTTCCTTACCCACTTCAGGAAAAGTTACCATGACTGTGTCTTAATTATTCACTAAGGACTTGCTATGCACTTCTCTTAGAATTACACACATTAGCCTGGGCCATGAGCATGCACAGGTTGAAGTCCAACTCACAGGGAAGCCTTTGAATGTGGCTCTCTGGCAGTAAGACCATACCCTGCATCTGAAATCACCTCAGGATGCACAGGAGGTCCCTTGAGGCCAAACTGGGCCATGCAAAGTGAAACCCAAGCAGCCAACAGGGGCCTGAATTCAGTCCCGGGCCCTGAGTGTGCACAGGCCGAATCCCAGCACAGAGGGAAGCCTTGGAACATGACTCCCAGGTGGTAAGATCATGGCCCACATTTCAAATAACAGGAAGATGCACAAGAGTCCCCACAGGCCTAACTGGCCTATGTTCAGCAAACTCAAAGTGGCTACCAGTTGCCTGCTGTCTGCCCCAGAAGCCAGAAGTGGGCCAGGTGATTCCCAGTACACAGGAGAAGCTTTGAAACATCACTCAAAACCCAGAAATATATGAAAATGACAAAATGAAAGAGCAAAATGCAATCTCAAACTTCCAGCCCAACCCAAGCAAACCTAGAAGACATAGACACAGAAGAAAATATAAGCCATACACCTGAAATGATATCAACTGAAGCAAAGAAACAACTCTGGGAAGTTATAAAAGAACTCAAATCAGAAATAGTCTCACAGGTAAAAGAAGAATTGTAAATTTAATGAAAAAAATGCTGAACACACCTAAAGAAGATGTAGTTAAAAAGTTAAAGGGACAATGCAACAAGATGGAAACTCTGAAGGAACAATACAAGAAACAAACAGAATGCATGAAGCAGATTCAAAGAGATATACAGGAAATCAAAATATTCCATCAAAATTTGGCAAAACTGCCTCAACAATGGTGAAGATAGAATTTCAGACCTCGAAGATAAGATTGCAGCTAGTGAACAGGAAACAAAAGATCTTTTAAAATAACAAGGAACCAAGAAATAACAATTCAACAACTGCAAGATGATGCCAAGAAAAGCAATAGAAGATTGACAGGTACAAACACAAAGGAAGGTGACAACACAAACTATATCAAGAGGCTATTTACAAAAGTAATAGCTGAAAATTTCCCAAACATGAGAATGGAAAAACACATACAGATCAGTAAACCATATAGAACTCTAAAATAACCATAACCAAAATAAAGCTACATGTAAGATAGATAAGCATATTGTTATGATTATGTTGGATCATTTAACAGAACAGTTGGCACTCTCACTGTTTGATTGTCCACTTTCTATGCTTTAATTTTGTGACTTCAATAACTATTTCTTTTTTTTACGGTACCGGGGATTGAACTCATAACCTCACACTTGCCAGGCAGGTGCTTGTGCTGCTGAGCTAAATCCCCAGTCCCTTCAATACCTATTTCTAAGATGGCAGTGTGTAATTTATCAACTAGTGATTTCTTAGCATTAATTCTTTGAAATTCTGTATTATTTCTACCTTTTTCTGTTTTGCTATTTTCTCTTTAAATAAAAAAATATGAGAGTGAAAACCATTCTGTTCAATGTGCCAACACAAACTTTATATGTTTATCTATCTTACACACTGAAACATACATGCAGTTATATCCTTTAGAACACTTTCTTTCCATTTCTTTTGTACAATAACGATTACACATTTTTTACAAATTTTTTTATTCCAAAAGGAAGCAAAATTAAACACAACAAAACAGAACAGAACGGGACATAAGAAAGCACAAATTCCAAAGCTAGAGAACCAGGGATCACCACCATCCGCCATACTGTCCCCTGCCCTCCCCCAAATGGCCGTCTCCATCTTTGCATATGGGGTGCTCACATGAAACAACACAGCCAATCCCTCCGAATGATGTGCAGTTCACCAGCTCCCACTTGCTAAGAAGGTGCAAAGGATGGGGGTCACGGGATGGGGGAAAGGATGAAATGAGATGTCTGATTCTCAGCCCACACATTTGCAGGACAACAGCTGCCCTCCAGAGAGGGAGGAGCTCCCCGCTCTCCTGTCACCCGAGTCATCCACACCCTGCAGGTCCCCACACGCCAGGATCTCCCCATTGCAGGCCCTCTAAAGCACACCACACCCACCTGCTATCTTTCTGATGAATTGACCATTCATTTCCAAAGTTCTGAAATGGCCAACAGACCACAGAAAGAATTCTCCCTATGCTCCTGTTTGAAACCAGAAGCTACAGTAATCTGCTGGCCTTGCTTCAGGGCCACCACGATTACACATTTTGGATCTTAAAACTCCTATAGTTTTTATTACTTTTTACACTAGAAATACAATGTGATATTTAGAAATATGATTCTTATTTATTTCACTTATGAGGATAGTCTCCAGTTGTCTCTATTTACATATGAAGGCCTCAAGGTCATCCTTTCTGGAGCTGGGTAATATTCCATTATGTAAAAATTCCACATCTTTTTCATCTACTCTGCAGTTGATGGGCATTTTATAACTGAACTATGATAATTATAACTATCACAAATTGTGCTGCTATGAACATGGGTGCACATATATCATTATGACATAACCTTTTCAGTTTTTCTGGGAAAATACCCAGGAAGGAATAGCTGGGTTGAATGGAACTTCCAATCGTAGTCTTCTGAGAAATCTCCAAAGTGATTTCCATAGTGGTTGAACCAGTATACACTCCCACTAACAGTGGAGAAGTGTTCCTTTTCCCCCACAGCTTCAACCACATTTGTTATCAGTTGTTTTCCTGTTGGCAGCTATTCTTGCATTGAGATAAAATCTCAATACTGTTTTAATTTGCATTACTCAAATGACCAGTGATGATGAATATTTCTTCATGGATTTATTTGTCACTTGTATATCTTTATCTGAGAACTGTGTGTTCATCTCAGATTCCCATGTCTGGAGAGGGTCTTTGAATTGGGGGGCTTGATGCTTTTAAATTTCTTCTATGTTCTGGACATAAGTCCTTTGTTTGAGGAGTTGCTGTCTAAAATTCTTTCTCATTCTGTGGGTTTTCTTTTCATTCTGTTGGTGATTTCTTTTGAAGTGCAAACAATTTTAAATGATATGAGATCCCAGTTGTTGATGCTTTAAAGTGTTTCGCATACTTTTCACATTTTGTTCATGAATTCTATGCCTAACCCTATGTATCCAAGATGTTTACCTAACTTGTCTTACAGTAGATACAGTGTTTCTGTTTTAATATTTAGGTCTTTGATCCATTTTGACTTTAGTTCAGTGCATGGTGCTAGGCATGGGTCTATTTTCATTCTTCAGCATGTGGAGAGCCAATTTTTCCAACATCATTTATTAAAGAGGCTATCCTTCTAAATAAACATATTTAGACCCTTTGTCAAATATCAGGTGGCTGAGTGTCTTTGTAGTTGTGTCTGCATCTTCTGATATGTTCCATTGATCCTCAGGTCTATTTCTTTGCCAGGTAGCTACTGATTTTATCACTGTAGCTTTGTAGCATAGTTCCAAGTCAGGAATTGTGATGCTTCCTGCCTTGCCTTTGTTGACCAGAATTGTCTTTGCTATTCTAGGTTTCTTCTGTTTCTAAATGAATTTTAGAAGTCTTTTCTGTAGATCAGTGAGGTAAGTTAATGGTATTTTGATTGGCATTGCATTAAATCTGTATAACAGTTTTGGGAGTACGGGCATTTTCACAATGTTGGTTCTTCCTAGCCAAAAGTAAGGAAAATCCTTCCAATTTTAATATCCTCTGCAATCACCTTTTTAACAATAGTATAATTTTCAGCATATAGGTCTTTTACATTCTTGGTTAGGTTGATCCCTATGTATCTCTTTTGTTTAGATGCTGTTTTGAAAGATATTTCCATAATTTGTCTCTTAGTGAGTTTTTTTAATATAGGAATGCTATTGATTTTTCAGTGTTGACTTTATATCCAGCTACACTGCTGAATTTGTTTATTAACTCGAGTAGACTTTTAATGGAGTTTTTTGGGTCTTCTATATGGAGTATCATGTCATCTGCAAATAATGATAATTTAATTTCTTCTTTTCCTATCTTTATTCCTTGTATTTCTCCTTCTTGTTTGATTGTACTGGCTAATGTTTTCAGAGCTATATTGAATAGGAGTGGTGATGGTGGACATCCTTGTCTTTTTTCTCATTTTAGAGTGAAAACTTTCCTTTTTTGTACAGTTTGTATAATGTTGGCTGTTTGTCATACATGGCCTTTATGTGATTGAGGTAGACTCTGTGCATTCCGATTTTCTGAAGGATTTTTATCATGAACAAGTGTTGGACTATACCGAAAGCTTTTTCTACATCTATTGACATGATCATGTGATTTTTTTTGTTTTGGCTCTGTTGATGTGGTTTATTACATTCGTTGATTTGCATATGTCAATCCATTGCTGAATTCCAGAATAAATCCCACTGGGTCATGATATATAATCATTTTTAAATTTTTTTTATTTTAAAGAGAATAAAACAAAAGCTGGCGGTACAGAGCAGATCAGAACAGGACAGTACTTTACATTAAGACAACTGGCAATACAGTCATTTACATTAAGATAACTGGACATCAACAGTAGCTATCACCATATCACTTACTCTGCTATAGTTGAGCATAGTTACAAATACAAAAATATCAAACATAGCAAAATAGTATAAAGCCATGCAACGAGTGAAAGAATTACAGGGCTTTCTGAACCTAATAACAGAAAATGATCAATGGGTACTATAATATCTCATTTTCGATAGAAAAATTTTCTTTAAACTATCACACATATTCAAATCCCAATAAGACACAATGTGATAGATAGAACCAGTGGTAGTAGAACAATAGAAGCATGGTAGGAATTCTAAGAAGGATGATATTAAATCAGCAATAGCTGTCATAATGTTTTGTTTTCTTCAAAACAGCTGTTCATACCATCACACATGATATAGTCAAACAAAACAGAATAAAACCATTACATCTGATGATTGAAAACATTGAAAGGCTTCAAAGTTATGAGATGGGGACTCATGCTTACCATAAAGTCTTATATACTCTTATCACATCTCATACTAGGGAGACTATATGATATTTACCCTTGTGAGTTTGGTTTATTTCGCTTAAGAGAATGGTCTCAAGTCGTGTCCATTTATTTATAAATATCTCGATGTGATCATTCTTTATAGCTGAGAAGTACTCCATTGTATAAAAATGCCACAACTTTTTTATCCATTCCTCAGTTGATGGGCACTTAGGTTGTTTTCAGGATCTGGCTATTACAAATTGTGCTGCTATAAACATGGGTGCACATATATCACTGTGGTATGATGTTTTCTGTTCTTCTGGCAATATACCCACAAGTGGGATAGCTGAGTCAAATGGGACTTCCAAACCCAACATTTTGAGGAATATGTAGACTGACCTCCACAGTGGTTGCACCAGTCTACACTCCCACCAGCAATGTAGAAGTGTTAACTTTTCCCCAGAGCATCTACAACTCTTGTTGTTGGTAGTATTTTCTATCCTGGCCATTCTTTCTGGAGTGAGATGGAATCTCAGTGTGGTCTTAATTTGCATTTCTCTCATGACAAATGATGATGAACACTTCTTCATGTATTTATTTGCCATTCGTATTTTTTCATCTGAGAACTGTGTATTCATTTTTGATGCCCATTTTTAGATTGGGTCTTAGAATTTCGAGTGTCTAATTTTTTTAAATTCTTTATCAGTTCTAGACAGAAGTCCTTTGTCTAAGGAACTGTCCGTGAAAAATTTTTTTCCCAATTTTGGGTTTCCTTTTCACTCTCCTGGAAACCTCTTTTGACATGCAGAAACTCTTTAATAAGATGTGGTCCCAGTTATTGATTCTGGGAAGTATTTCCCGTATAGTTTGGTTCTTGTTCATGAATTCTCTTCCTACCCCTATATCTTTGAGATTTTTACCTACTTTGTCTTCCAGCAGTTTTAGTGTTTCTGTTTTAATATTTAGATCTTTGATCCATTTAGATTTTAGTTTAGTGTATGGTGATAGACATGGTTCTAGTTTTAGATTTCTGCACATGGACAGCCAATTTTTCCAGCACTATTTGTTGAAGGGACTGTCATTCTTCCAGCGAAATTGTTTGGCATCTTTATCAAAGATAAGGTGGTTGAGTGAGTTTGTGGTTGTGGTTGTATCTTCCAATCTATTCCACTGATCCTCCATCTGTTTCTATTCCAGTACCATACTGACTTTATTACTGTAGCTTTGTAGTATAATTTCAAGTCAGGGATTGTGATGCCTCCTGCCTTGCCTTTATTGCTTAGAATTGCCTTTGCTTTTCTAGGTCTGTTCTTGTTCCAGATGTAGTTTAAGAGTGATTTCTCTAGATTTATGAGGTATGTTTGTGGTATTTTGATTGGGATTGAATTGAATCTCTATAGTGATTTTGGGAGAATGGCCATTTTTACAATGTTTGTTCTTCCTGTCCATGAACAGGGACTGTCTTTCCATTTTCTGAGGTCCTCTTTGATTTCCTTTTTCAGGGTATTATAATTTTTGTTGTATAACTCATTTACTTCTTTTATGAGATTAATTCCTAAGTATTTCATTTTTTTGGATGCTAGTGTAAAGGGTGTAGTTTCTCTTATTGCTCCCTCAGTACTTTTGTTGTTAGTGTATAGAAATGCTATTGATTTTTGTGTATTTATTTTGTATCAGGCTACCTTGCTGAATTTGTTAATTATATCTAGGAGTCTTTCAATAGAGTTTTGGGGGTCTTCTATGTAAAGTATCATGTCATCTGCAAATAATGATAATTTAGCTTCCTCTTTTCCTATTTTTACTCCTTTTATTTCTCTTTCCTGTTTTATTGCTCTGGCTAGTAATTCCAGTACTATGTTGAATAGCAATGGTGATAAAGGACATCCTTGTCTTGTGCCTGATTTTAAGGTAAAGGCTTTCAGATTTTTACCATTCAATATGATGCTGGCTGTTGGTTTGTCATAGATGGCCTTTTTCATATTGAGGTAAAGACACTATTCCAATTGTCTGTAAGGTTTTTATCATGAATGAGTGTTGGACCTTATCAAAAGCTTTTTCTGCATCTATGGAGATGATCGTGTGGTTCTTACTTTTGTCTCTATTGATACAGTGAATTACATTTATTGATTTGCATATGTTGAACCATCCCTGCATTCCTGGGATGAATCCTGCTTGGTCATGGTGTATAATCTTCTTGATGATTGCTGCATCCTGTTTGCCAATGTTTTATTGAGAATTTTTGCATCTATGTTCAGTAGGGATATTGGCCTATAGTTCTCTTTTCTAGTTGGGTCTTTCTCTGTTTTGGTACTAGAGCAATATTTGCTTCCAGGAATGACTTAGGAATAATTGCTTCCCTTTCAATTTCATGGAAAGGTTTCAGGAGTGTCGGAATTAAGTCTTCTTTGTACTTCTTGTAGAATTCTGCAGTGAATCCATCTTGGCCTGTAATCTTCTTTGTAGGCAAGGACTTAATTACATTTTCAATTTCAGTAATAGAAATTGGGTTGTTCAGCATTATTACATCTTCCTGATCCAACTTCGTTAGTTCATATGTATCTAAGAATCTGTCTATTTCTTCAGTGTTACTGAACCTGTGAGAGTAGAGATTTTGAAATAGGTTTTGATTATCTTCTGCATTTCCACTGCATCTGTAGTAATTTCACCTGTTTCATTCCTTATTGCCTGAATTTGTGTTTTTTCTTTCCTTTTTAAAATAAGTTTGACCAGGGGCTTATCAATTTTATTTATTCTTTCAAAGAACCAACTCTTTGAATCATTGATCTTTTGTACTGTTTACTTAGTCTTTATTGCTTTAATTTCTGCTCTGACCTTTATAATTTCCTCCCTTATTTTGGCTTTGGTCTTGGCTTGTTCTTCTTTTTCTAGGTGTTTGAGTTGTAGCATCATGTGGTTTATTGGTGTTTGTTCTGTTTTCCTGATGTGGGAACTCAATGCGATAAATTTTCTTCTGAGGACTTATTTCACTGCATCCCACAAATTCTGGTAAGTTGTGTCTGTATTTTCATTTGCTTGTAGATATTGTTTAATTTGTTCTTTATTTTCCTCTGTGACCCACTGGTTGTTCAAGAGTGTATTACTCAGTTTCCAAGTGTATGTGAGGTTTTTGCCGTTGCTTTTATCATTAATTTCTAGTTTCATGGCACTATGATCTGATAACATGCATGGGATAAATTCAATTCTTTTGCATTTACTTAAATATGTCCTGTGGGCTAGTATATGGTCTGTTTTAGAGAATGTGCCATGTACTGCTGAGAAGAAGGTATATTCTACTGTTGTTGAATGGAACACTCTGTATACATCTATCAAGTCCGTTTGTTCACAGGTGTGATTCAGTTCTGTTATGTCTTTGCTGATTTTCTTTCTAGTTGATCTGTCTCTTTGTGTCAATGGTGTATTAAAGTCTCCTGTTATAATTGTATTATTGCTTATTTGATTTTTCATTTCTGTTAGTATTTGCTTTATATAGCTTGGTGCTCTGGAATTTGGTGCATATATTTTTAAGATTGTTATCTCCACCTCTTGAAGTTTTCCCCTAACTAGTATGTAGTGACCTTCTTTATCTCTTTGGATCATTCTTGGTTTGAAATTCACATTGTCTGCAAACAGGATTGCTACTCCCACTTTTGTTTTGGTTTCCTGTTGCTTGCAGTATTGTTTTCCATCCTTTGACTTTCAGTCTATGAGTGTCCTTTTGGGTTAGATGGGTTTCTAGTAGACAGCATATGGTCGGGTGTTGTTTCTTGATCCATTCTGCCAGTATGTTTCTTTTGATTGGTGAGTTGAGACCATTTACAGTAATGGTTGTATTTGTTATATTTTGATTTTTTGTGGACATGTTATCTTTCTGCTGTTGTATCGTTAGTTTTCCATTCTGTTTAATTGTCTGCCTTGCTTGGTGGTTTTATCTCATTTATATCTAGACTGTCTTTCAGTATTCTTTGTAGGATTTGTTTGGTGTTCATGAAGTTCTTTAGCTGTTCTTTGTCATGGAAGTATCTTATTTCTCCATCCATTTTGAAGGACGGTTTTGCCCGGTATGTCATTCTGGGTTGGAAGTGGTTTTACTTTAGGATCTGAAATACTTCACTCCATGCTCTTCTAGACTTCATTGTTTGTGTTGAGAAGTCTGCTGTTATTCTGATAGGTTTTCCTTTATAGTTGATCTCTCTTTTCTCTCTAACAGCTTTTAGTACTCTGTTTTTATGTTGGATTTCTGGGAAGTTGATTATTGTGTGTCTTGATGTGTTTTATTTTGGTTATGGCTGTTTGGAGTTCTATATGCTTCACTTACACAGATGTCAGTTTCTCTTCTCATGTTTGGGAAGTTTTCAGCTATTACTTCTGTAAATAGCCTCTTGATATCATTTGGGCTGTCCTCTTCTTTTTCATTTATCCCTATTAATCTTATGTTATTTTTCTTTGCATCATCTTGCAGGTGTTGAATTTTTATTTCCTGATTCTTTGTTATTTTTAAAAGATCTTGTCTTTCCTGCTCACTGGCTGCAATCTTATCATTGAGGTATGAAATTCTATCTTCACTTTCATTGAGACTTTATATTAAGCATGAGTCCCCATCTCATAGCTTTGTAGTCTTTCAAAGTTTTCAATCATCAGTTGGAATGGTTTTATCCTGTTTTGTTTGACTATATCATACGTGATGATATGAACAGCTGTTTTGAGGAAAACATTATGACAGCTATTGCTGTTTCATATCATCCTTCTTAGAAGTCCTACCACGCTTTTTTTGTTGTACTACCATCAGTTCTATCTATCACATCGTGTCTTATTGGAATTTGAATATGTATGATAGTTAAAACAAAATTTTTTTTATTGAAAATGAGATATTACAGTACCCATTGATCATTTTCTGTTATTC
Source organism: Dolichotis patagonum (assembly GCA_004027295.1). Lineage (NCBI taxonomy): Eukaryota > Metazoa > Chordata > Mammalia > Rodentia > Caviidae > Dolichotis > Dolichotis patagonum. The sequence goes on along the minus strand of PVJX010016706.1, from coordinate 21,251 downwards.
AGTTCAGAAAGCCCTGTAATTCTTTCACTCTATGCATGGCTTTATACTACTGTGTTATGTTTGATATTATTGTATTTGAAACTATGCTCAACTATAGCGGAGTAAGAGATATGTTGTTAGCTACTGTTGATGTCCAGGTGTCTTAATGTAAAGTACTGTGTTGCCTATGTTGTCCTGTTCTGATCTGCTCTGCACTGCCCCCTTTTGTTTTATTCTCTTTCAAATTGAGAATAAAAATAAAAATAAAAATAAAATAAATAAATGATGATGGAAAATTTGGCTTTCCACCTGCAGAAGACTGAAACTAGATCCATGCCTATAACCATGCACAAAACTAAAGCCTAAATGGATCAAAGACCTAAACATTAAAACAGAAACACTAAATCTACTGGAAGATATGGTCAGCAGAATTCTTGGAAACATAGGGGTAGGCAGAGAATTCATGAACAAAATGCAAACTGCCGGAGAAATGCTTCATACGATCGACCACTGGGATCTTATATTATTCAAAAGTTTCTGTACTTCAAAAGAAATCACCAACAGAGTGAAAAGAAAACCCAAAGAATGTGAAAGAATTGTAGCCAGCAACCCCTCAGATAAAGGATTTATATCAAGAACATATAAACAATTGAAAAACATCAACCTCCCCCAAATTCAAAGACCCTCTCCAAAAATGGGCATCTGAGATGAACACTGAGTTCTCAGATAAAGATATAGAAATGACAAAAATATATGAAGAAATGTTCACCATCTCTGATCATTCAATAAACGCAAACTAAAACAACATTGAGATTTCAGCTCACTCCTCAAAGAATAGCTGCCATCAAAAATTCAACTGATAACAAATGTTGATGAGGTTGTGGGGGGAAAAGGAACACTGCTCCACTGTTGGTGGGAGTGTAGACTGGTGAAACCACTATGGAAATTAGTATGGATAAGTCTCAGAAGAATACGACTGGAAGCTCCATTTTTCCAGAAAAACTGAAAAGATCATATCATACTGATATATGTGCACCCATGTTCATAGCAGCACGATTTGTTTATTTGTTTATTTTTTATTTTTTATTTTAAAGAGAATAAAACAAAAGAGGTCAAAAAAAGCAGATCAGAACAGAATAACATAAGCAACACAACACTATACAATAAGACAACCAGACATTAACAGTAGCTATCAAATTATCTTTCTCTGCTATAGTTGAGCATAGTTTCAAATACAATAATATCAAACATAACACAATAGTATAAAACCATTCAAGAGAATGAATTAATTACAGGACACTCTGAATCGAGTAACTATGATCAATGGCTGCTATAACATCTCATTTTCAATAAAAAGATTTGTTTATACTGTAACATATATTAAAATCCCAAGAAGAGGCAACATGATAGAACCGATGGTAAAAGCAGAGTAGAGGCATGGTAGGACTTGTAACAAAGACAATATTAAAGCAGCAATGGAGCCATAATGTTTTGTTTTCTTCAAAACAGCTTTTCATACCATCACACATAATAAAGTCAAATAAAACAGAATAAAACCATTCCAACTGATGAATAAGAACATTGAAAGATTTCAAAGCAATGAAATGGGAAATCATGATTTCCATAAAATTTTATATACTCTTACCAACTCTCACTCTAGGGAGATTATTTGGTATTTACACATGTGAGTTTGGTTTATTTGGCTTATGAGTATGGTCTCAAGTTGCATCCATTTATTTATAAATATCTCAATGTAATCATTCTTTATAGCTGAGTAGTACTCCATTTTATGAAAATACCACAAATTTTTACCCATTCCTCAGTTGAAGGGCCCTGAGGTTGTTTCCAAGATCTGGCTATTACAAATTGTGCTGCTATAAACATGGGTGCACATATATCACTGTGGTATGATGTTTTCAGATCTTCTGGGAATATGCCTAGAAGTGGAATAGCTGGGCAAATGGGGCTTCCAGATCGAGCTTTTTAGGAATGTCCGGAATGACCTCCACAGTGGTTGCACCAGTCTACACTCCCACCAACAGTGCAGAAGAGTTCCTTTTTCTCCACAGCCTCTCCAGCACTTGTTGTTGGAAGATTTTTCTATCCTGGCCATTCTTTCAGGCGTGAGGTGGAATCTCAGTGTGGTTTAATTTGAATTTCTCTGATGAGAAATGATGATGAAGATTTTTTCATGTATTTGTTTGCTATTTGTATTTCTTCATTTGTGAACTATGTATTCAATTCAGATGCCCATTTTTGGATTGGGTCTTTGAATTTTGAGTGTCTGATTCTTTTTTATTCTTTACAAGTTCTACTCAGAAATCCTTTCTCTGAGGGGCAATCCATTAATATTTTTTCACAATATGTGGGTTTTTTTCACTCTGTTGGAAATCTCTTTCGACATGCAGAAACTCTTTAATAAGATATGGTCCCAGTTATTGATTCTGGGAAGTATTTTCCATGTGTTTTGATTCTTGTTCATGAATTCTCTACCTGCCCCTATATCTTCGAGGTTTTTACCTACTTTGTTCTCCAACCCATTTAGTATTTCTGTTTTAATATTTAGGTCTTTGATCCATTTAGATTTTAATTTGGTACATGGTGATAGGCATGGGTCTAGTTTTAGTCTTCTGCATACGGATAGCCTATTTTTCCAGCATTATTTGTTAAAGAGACTGTCATTCTTCCAGTGAACATGTTTGGCCCCTTTATCAAAGATAAGGTGGTTGAGTAGTTTGTGGTTGAGGTTGTATCTTCCAATCTATTCCATTTATCTTCAGGTCTGCTTTTATTGCAGTACCATGTTGATTTTATTACTGTAGCTTTGTAATATAATTTCAAATCAGGGATTGTGATGCCTGCTGCCTTGCCTTTGTTGCTTAGAATTGCCTTTGCCACTCTAAGTCTCTTCTGCTTCCACATGAATTTTTGGAGTGATTTCTCTGGATCACAAATACAACTTTTCAACAAGAAGTCCATTGCAATAGACAATCATTTATGAGGTGGAACTACTCCCATAAAAAATGCTTTCTGATATGGTATATTAAAAGTATGAAATATTGGCATTCTGAATCCCTGCCACAACCTAAATGTCCCAGTGCCACCCCTGAACACAGACTTGAAAATAAGGTGCTGACTGCCAGATGCTGAGTTCATATCCACACCCCTAGGACAGGGAATTGTGCCTCAGGGGCTCTGCCGGGCCCAGTTATCCACACCCAGCTTCTGCATCTCAATTAAAAAATCCTGAAGCCTACAGAGAGGTGGAGGTAGCCTGGAGTGAGTTCCGGTGATTTGGGGTGACTTGGAGACTACATTCCAGCTTTTAAGTTCCAGGGGAGGTACGGGGACACAGGACTGGGTCCAGCAGATTGCAGGGCCTTAGTCAGCTATGCTCAGCAGTCTTGTTTCAGCCCAGGAGGCAGGATCCTTGCTTGGGGTCTCTGCACTCAATTGAGCAGGCCTGGGGATGGCTTGAGACCAGCACTGCCAGCTGCTGAGTTCATATCCACACCCCTAGGACAGGGGATTTGAATCGGGATTTCTCTGGCCCCAGTTCTCCACACGCTGCTTCCACCTCTCAATTGAGGGAGCAAAGTAACTGCAGAGGAGCTGAGACTGCTCCAGTAGCTGAGAGTGCAGGAGGAGACTTGCAACACACCCAGAGGAAGCTTTGTAACACCACTCAAACCAAGGAAATAAAGAAAAAGTGACAAAAGGAAAGACCAAAAAGCAGGCTCAAATCACCAGCCCATCCCAAGAAAGCCTGGGAGCCATGTACATAGAAGAAAATAGAAGCCATACACCTGAAATGAATGAAATGATATCAACTGAAATAAAGAAGCAACTAGGGGAAACTATAGCAAAACTCAAATCAGAAATAATTGCCCAGGTAAAAGAAGAAATGACAAAAAGGAGTGAAAGAAACTGTGAAAATATCTAGTGAAGAAACAGTTAAAAAATTAGAGGAACAAAACAGATAGAATCCCTGGATGAACACTATAAGAAATAAACAGAATACATAAAGCAGATTCAAAGAGATACACAGGAAATCAAAAATTCTATTGAAAGCTGTAAAAACTGCCTCAATGAAATTTAATATATAATTTCAGACCTTGAAGATAAGATCGCAGCCTGAACAGGAAAGGAAAGATTTTTTAACAATAACAAAAAATCAGGAAGTAACTATTCAACAGCTGCAAGATGATGCAAAGAAAAATAACATAAGATTACTAGGTTTAAATGAAAAAGAAGGGGACAGCCAAAATCATGTCAAGAGGATATTTACAGAACTAATAGCTGAAAACTCCCCAAACACAAGAAGGGAAACTAACATTTGGACTAGTGAAGCATATAGATCTTCAAATAGCCATATCCAAAATAAAACTACACCCAGACACATAATAATCACCATCCCAGAAACCCATCGTAAGAACAGAATACTAAAAGCTGTTAGAGAGAAAAAACAGATCATCTCTAAAGGAAAACCTATCAGAATCACAGAAGACTTCTCAACACAAACAATGAAGTCAAGAAAAGCATGAGTGAAGTATATCAGATCCTAAAGGAAGACCACTTCCAAGCCAGACTGATGTACCCTGCAAAACTGTCCTTAAAAATGCATGGAGACATAAGATACTTCCATGACAAAGAACAGCTGAAAAACTTCATGAACACCAAACCAACCCTACAAAGAATACTGAAAGTCATTCTAGATATACATAGGATAAAACCACCAAGCAAGGCAGACAATTAAATAGAATGGAAAGCTAAAGATACAACAGCAGATAGACATGTCAATAATTGTAGGAAGTCGAGGTCCTGAGGTCTGGCTGGCTGCCCTGGCAGAAGAGAGTCTGATCACACTCAGATGCCCTGTTTCTCAGCACACCAAGTAGAGCATCCCTGCCAGGGTCGCCCCACTCGGAGCCCACCCCACAGTGCACCCCCTCCTTCCCTAAGCCTACTTCTGCCCTTCCTGAAGCTCAATCCCACCCTTCCTCCAAGCTGACTTCCGCCCTTCCTTTTCAGCCTATATATACTCCTATACTTCCTTAATAAAATCGGATCTGAGCCATCAGCCTGATCTCCAGTCATCTTTCCATCACCCCTTTCCAGTCGCCCCCCAGTCCCAAAAAGGTTGGAAGTGGCACCCAACGTGGCACAATTTTGCCTCCTCAGACTGGGTAAGTGGTCCCCGCCCACATCATGGGCTCCTTGCTTCACAAGGACCAGGACCTGCAGGCATGGGTTCTTGCTGTCCTCTTGCAGGCTAAGCAATGCATAATTGCCTATTCCACCCTTTCCCGGTATTGGGAAATCTTCTCCCCCTTAATCCCTGGCTCAACACCACTGAGCAACATGAGAGTACAGTCTGTCCCCAAGGGCTCCATCCTGCATTACTTACCATCCGAGCATGTTTGATGGGCTTGGACTATATCACTGGGGCCAATGCAGAAGCCTTCTCCCTGTTAGGGGATCCCGAGGCTTGTGCCACTTTAGCACCCACGGGGGGTCCATCCCTTACCCTCGACTTGGAGAACGACTTTTTGCTGAGTCAGCAGGATCGGGTAAACTCCATGGAGGAGAGGGCCTCTATTTCGTTGAAAAACTAACCTTCTCTCGAGCCCTAAAAGGCTCCAAAGATGGCGCCGAGAGAAGTGTCCCCACACCAGCCACGTTCAGCATGCACTGACAGGCAGGAACCTCCACCCTGTCAGATGATGAAAGCGCAACTTGACAGGGAAGACCAACCTGCCTACTCAGCAGCACTGCCCACTGGCGAGGTTGGGTCACTACACCCTAAATATCCATGGAAATCCTACTGTCAGACAAATTTAAATAGAGAACCTCAGTCTACCACTACAGAATGGCATGATTATTATGAGGGCTTGTGCCTTACTCAGGATAATCAGGCAAAACATTGGGAATGGGAAAAAAAGGTAAATGATGCGTTTCATGTTAATTTACATCAGAATCCTGGTCACCTTTGCACTGCTATCGTCATGAACATACCACCTTAAAGCACCTCCAGGAGGCAGTCAAGGAGGACAGCATCCAAGGATCTTTTGCCCAACAACGCCTTGAACTAGTCAGTATGAAAATTAATTGTCCCACTGACTGGAAACAGCTAGAGACAGCCATTTTTAGTAGAGGTCAGTACCTAGACTGGCTGGCTCTCTCTAAGGATGAATGTGAAGAACAATGTGCCCCAAATGCAAACATGGTTCTTGCTGGGAGAAAGACTGCTGCTCCAAGACTGGTAGAGAAGACAGCCCTTTAAACTCCAAACAGGGCAACCCTCAGCCCGGCAGCAACATAGGGACCCAAAAAACAACAAACATAACTCACAGGTATTATTGATATAAAAGATTGCTTCTTTCCATCTCCCTACACCCTGAAGACCGACCAAAATTTGCCTTTTCTATACACCAAACTAACCACAATGCCCCTTGTGAGAGATACCATTGACTGTCCGCTACAGATTTTAAAAGGTTACTTAATAGAAACTGTTGCTTTCTGTTCCTCTCCCTGCTTCTGACAGGCCCCCAGGCAGGGGAGGACACGAAAGCCTCCACTGAGCCTGGAGTTTGGCACAGAGAAGGAAGGTAAAAAAACAATGATGCTTGTTTCAGCTGCAAGGAAAAATCAGGATTATGGTTCAATCTACTCAAAACACAGTTCAAATCTCCCTAGATTATTGTATTGCTCAGTTGGTTATTCTTCCCTTGACAAAAATTCGAAATCTGTAAGTAAAGAAAAGGTACCTAGGGCTTTGGGATCTTTGATACTTATTAGAGAGGTAGGACAGGGGTCTGGCCTGCCTGAGCTACTCTGGTTTTTCCTATCACCTTTGTACATGCTTTATCAATCCAGAGTTTACACTGCACTGGTGCTCAGATCCCCAACTACAATGGGGCCTCCAGCCCAGAGCAGGAGCAACACCTGCATGTCACAAGAGAGCTCAAAGTACATAAATATAAAATGCAGCTTCCATTTCCTTTACACCTTACCACAAAAATTCACTGTAATCTTCAGGTCTAAAAGTAGTTAAATGTGCTCAAAATTTAAACTTCAAAAAAAAGGGGATAGTTCACCTCATCATGGATTTCATTTGGCAGTACATACCATTGAGAATATTTAAATTCTAACACAGATGTAACTACTGCAACAGAAAGATGACACAATCAAATAAAGTCTAAAACCAGTCTGTTGGAAATTTCTTCATACGGGATAATAAAAACACCCAGTACAGAGCTAATGTGGGGTCAAGGGTATGCTTGTGTTTTTCCAGGAAAAGCTAAATGGCCTATCTGGGTGCCAGTGTGTGCTGTCCAGCTGTATCATGAGCCCAAACCCAGAAAAGGTGTTGATTCCTCTCAAGAAGTTGATGCTCAGTCCTGTGATAGTGATGCCTTGGAGGCCACGCCACAATTGATAGAAAAGGATGAAGCTAGACTTGACCCAAGATGCACACACACGAGATGGTAATCACAAATAAAAAAGGTCCAAATAGTTGATAGAAGTACATGCTAAGTCCTATGACAAAAATACGTTAAGTATACATAAGATTTTGTCTTTTTCACATTCTTTGATACGAGATCTCTGCTAATTGACATACAACAAATCAGACTAGTCTATTTAAAATTACAAAATGTACAGCTGTAGACAAATTTGTGTAATTCAATTTGGCTAAAATATATTTGAGTGCTTTCTGATTGTGTAGGATGTTCATTAGTCTTCCTGTGAATCTGTATGTTTGTCCAGTCTATGACTTGGAGTGTTCTTGTGGACACTGACAATTGTGTGTTTGTTTCTATGTATATTTGAATCTGTACAGATTGTTCATGTTTGTTCATTTGTCTGTTTGTGAACAGCTGCTCTTTTTTATTTTGAGTTCAGCAATTTTCCTTTTTCCTTATTCTTTTGCATTTATAGATCATTTAATCAAGATTTATTTGAGTTATAAAATTACAATACATACTTCCACCTGGGTTCCCAGTTAGTCAAAATGGGCTACAGTCAGTTATGTAAATGTAATGTACATTGTTGCTTATCATAATTTGAGAGTCTATCATTGTTCAAAAATAATGTTAAATGTTATGATTGGAGTTTTCTTAAGAAAAATTTATTGTAAAATTTATTAAACAAATATCCCTTGGGGTTGGGATTGTTGGATAGGACTTGAATTGATGAATAAGATAGTGGCCACCAGGTAATCTTTTAGCAGCTCTTGTTCATTGATTGGAAGCACCAATGATCTCCATAGCCTTATGGGAGACATCTCAACTAAAGTTATATGACAATCTTATTGTAATGTGCTCACATTGGTCATCATTAAAAGCAGTAATACTAAAGGTTTTTGCTTTAAACATGCCCATACAAAGGTTTTCATATGGTTATGACGAATGCTTGTTGTTAACTTCATGGCGTGTTGATATATTCATGCTTCCTGATATACTGGTTTCCCAAAATGTAATACGGGGATTGTTTATGGTGACAAAATTTGGGTTCAGATTCAAACCTCTGCCTCTAACAAATGCTTATGAGATGTATATCCCCCTAAATGACAACAAGTTAGGTACAATCTTTTATGTGTTAGATAGGGATGATTAATCAAAATGGAGAAATTTGATGTTCAAATGCAGATTCAAGTGTTACAAAATGTCATGATGGTTTTTTATGCTACAACATTGTATGTCTGATTTCTAAATTTTCTATGTAAATGTTTGCTAATATTCTACAGGCATTCAAATGTTAAAGCAGCCGTGGTTTTTGAAAAATAATGGTCCTTGTTACACCAGAGCCTCCTTCATAAATGCCTGTTCAAAAGGTAACATTTCCCTACATCATGGACTCCCTTACAGTCCCCAATAACAGACTATCATTAACCGTACCAATCTTGCCTTAACAAATTTAATAAAAACAGAGGGGTACCTATGTCCCTGGAGTACGCCAGATGAACTACTAACTAAATCCCTTAGCACTATGAATTTATTAACCTCTGACAAAAAGGGCTATCTTCTCTTCACAAACATTGGGGCCCATTACTTGCCCCTTCCCCTCCACTTCCTCTGGTGAGATGGAAGGATCTCCTTAGTCAAAAATTGTAATTTGCTGCTCCCCTATTAACGCAGGATAGAGGATTCACTTGTGTCTTTCCAGAAACAGCCCCTCACCCAGTGTGGATCCCAGCATGTGATTTTTGGCCTGCCACTGCCAGTGACCTTGGAGATGGATTGACTGACACTCGAGGATAGTGCCCAAGGGGCAGACTAACTCAACACAGGAGTAAGCACATCGCTAACACCACCACCACGCCCCCATCATGTGGGAAGCCATTAAAGCATGCTGTAGCCAAGCCTGAAATCTCCTCCCTATTCTGCCCAGCCTACTGCTGAGCTGCCACCACAGGAGAAAATGCTGCCATCTCCCTCGCCTGATAAACAGTGACTACTCAGGCTCTCAATAATCTATCCAGCTCCACTGCTGAGACCTTTCGAGTGCAACAACAAATAAACACCTACACCCACATGGCTCTCTTAAACTTTCAGCAACAAATAGACATTCTAGACACACAACTACAAGATCTGTGGCATGTGGCTACAATGGCCTGTGATCAATGATACGCTTCTGTGGTGCTTTGAATTACTCCAAAACCTGCCAATCTGTCAGCTGCACATCTTTCACTTCATGACGGAATTTTGGGTCCATACAACAGCATCTGTTGGAACTTGTCTCTACAGATCACTGACCAAATACAGATGATTGACTCCATCTAAATTCCAGGACGGACTGATACTATCCTTGCTAACCTCTTACATAACCTACAATGCTTCTTTTTGCCCTCTAATCTCCTCACTCTGGGACTCTTGGGATTACTAGGATTTATTGGTTTTTATGTCTTATAAGTGTTATGCAACGGGGTCCACACCCTACATTATTGAGAAGCCATGATGGCCTCCATACAATAGGCATTAAAAAAAAGGGGGAATCTGTGGGAAGGTGAGGTCCTGAGGTCTGGCTGGCTGCCCTGGCAGAAGAGAGAGTCTGAGCACACTCAGACTCCCCATTCCTTGGTACACTGTGTAGAGCATCCCTGCCAGGGCCGCCCCACTCACAGCCCACCCCACAGTGCACCCCCTCCTTCCCTAAGCCTACTTCTGCCCTTCCTGAACCTCAATCTCGCCCTTCCTCTGAGCTCACTTCCGCCCTTCCTCTTCAGCCTATATATACTCCTGTACTTCCTTAATAAAATCAGATCTGTGCCATCAGCCTGAACTCCAGAGTCATCTCTCCTTCATCCCTTGCCAGTACCCCGCAGCCCCAAAAAGGCTGCAAAGAATAAACCGATATATAACAATTATAGCCATTAATGTAAATGGCCTCAACTCACCAATCAAAAGAAACAGACTGGCAGAATGGATCAAGAAGCAACATACAACCATATGCTGTCTACAAGAAACCCATCTAACCCAAAAGGAAACCCATAGTCTGAAACTCAAAGGATAGAAAACAATACTTCATGCAAGAGGAAACCAGAAAAAGTGGGGGTAGGTATCCTGTTGGCAGACAATGTGAACTTCAAACCAAGAATGATCCAAAGAGATAAAGAAGGGCACTACATAATATTGAGGGGAAAACTTCAAGAGGAAGAGATAACAATCTTAAAGATATATGCAATGTATTAATTGTTGTTCCTCTCCTATTAACCTATTCTGAATATTTGTTTTGTTTTTATTTCTACTTTTTAAAATAAAAAAGGCCCAGAGTTATAGCTCAGTGACACAGCATCTGCTTAGCAAGTGCAAGGTCATGTTTGACCTGGGACCAAAACAATAAATAGAATAAAGGAACAATTTGACACAATTTAGGGTTATTTTTATATTTTTATTGTATGAACATGATGAAGAGTTTCTCAAGTGTAGATGCTATAAAATGAAATGGGTAAATAAGTCATTTGGAACAATCAGGTCATCAAAAATGCAAAGATTTTATATTTCAAAAGCACAATAAAATCATAAGTTTTATGCTATGACCTCCCAGGCATGCAGAAGTACAAGATCAGGAACACAGATAGCAGTATTCATATAATCTGTAGAAATTTTCAAAATTCCTCCCATGGAAACAGCTTTGGAGGGTATCCTGCCATCTTCTCCTGATATATTTTATCAAATGATTCAGCTTGTGCTACAGTGAAGTGATTCTTCCAGTCTCCCATGACTCCTGGAGAACACAGCATAGAAATGTAGACCAGATTTAGTAACAGTTCCTAAGACTTCAACACATCTCATTTATCGACTCCTGGAATCCACCAGACACCAAGAAAGTAGCTGGTGATAGCTGAAGGGGGAGGTGAGAGCCAATAGCCTGTCTATGCCTGGGTGCCTAGCATTCACCCTTTGACCTGTGTAGAAACAATTTCTTTCTTCCTGCTCTCTCCCAGCCAATCTTGTATATCATCTGTTCACTGCAAGTTTGGCTCAATCTTTTGAAGCACTTAGAATCTATTCCTTCTCACCATGTCTGTTTTAGCTGGCTAGCACCAAGTCAATAGCATTTTTCATCTAGTTTAATGTGGTAGATTAAAATGGAACACCTAGCATTTCTGTATAGACATCTCAATTTCTGAATGTGAATAATTCTCAACTTACAAATTTTGTAGATGTGAATTTCTTTTTTATATTTGCACTGAGTCAAAAATATTTCAAAAGCCTTTGTGTTTACTGCTAGGGCTGTCATTGCAACATAATACAGACTGTGTGGGTGCTTTAAGTCGTAGATATTAGTGTCCCCACAGTTTCGGAGGCTGGAATGTTAGCTAATGGTTTTGGGAGTCCTGGACCCTTATCAGGGTGCTGGAGGAAGAATATGTTGTAGGCCTCTCTCTCTTTGACTGTATATGGCCATCTTGTTCCAGGTCTCTACACTGTCCTATTTCTATGTCTATGTCCTACTTTTCTCTTTTAAAAACACCAAACGTGCTCAGCTATATCCTGATGCAATAATATCATTTTAGCTTAATTACCTCTCTAAGGCCTTCTGTCCAAATGCTATTGCATTCAGGGTCTTCCACCTCCATGTGTCAGTTCTTGAGTGTAGTCTATTCAACCCATTTCTCTTGGTTATGAAGACATCTTTTGAAAAGTTGTGTTAAACAGTATTACTAAACATGGTGCAGACTAGATGAAATTTCCATAGTCCATGTTTTTATTTCCCCTGACTATTGAACCACTCAGGAATCCATATAAACAATTTCTAAACAAAGTTCATTTTATTTTCTGGTCTTAATTAAAAGGTTTAGCAGTGTAATATTAAAAGCTCCAACATTTTAACCAGTTATGTGATGATTCACTACCACATGATTACTATACTTGAAACCAAATTAATAATGAATGTAATATATTTTATTCATTCTTCACTCTTCAGTCAAAAACTACTATAAAAAAGTCATAGAATTCATATTATGTGCCAGGAACTACACTCTGGAATAAAAATAACATATAAATAATAATCATGGACTAAGGAAAAATTATCTATTGCAATGATTTGAAAGTATTCCCTAAACCTAAAGACTTAGTTACGAGCCTTCGTGTTACTGAGAAGTGGTGAAAATTTTAGGTGTGGGAACTTTTCAAAGAGGTTAAGTTACTGGGAATGTGATCTTGAAGGGAATTGTGGAAGAATGGAGAATTAAGGCTCAGTTGACCTCTACTCTCAGCAAAAAGGAGAAAAATTCACACAGCTTAACTATTCACATTCTGTTCTGGCCAAGAGGAATGTCTCCCATGTCCCCTGACAGATTTTGAAAGCAGAGCATTTTTTTCTTACCTTTTCTCATAAGTGAGAAACTCTCAGTAAAATAATTATCTGGTAACATGCTGAAATTGGACATCTTGTTTTCTTTCATGAATTGAAAGGAGCTATATTTGAGAACTAAATCTATTTCTTCAAGTTTTAATTTCTTTCCTAAGAATTGACAAATCTTCTCTATCATACTTCTTGTATCCTAAAAGAAGAAAAATGCAGACAGATGATTTATCAGGAATGTCAGAGGAGACCAGAGCTATCTGAGGTACAGAAGAGGAATGATAAAGAGAGTCAAGATGTATCAGACAAAGTTTCAGTTGAATCAAGAGGAAGAAGAGGAACAAGACAAGGATGTCCACTATCACCACTCCTTTTCAATACAGTTCTGGAAACACTAGCCAGGGCAATCAGACAAGAGAGAAATAAAAGGAATAAAGATAGGAAACAAAGAAGTTAAATTATCATTATTTGCAGATGACATGATACTCTATATAGAAGACCCAAAAAACTCCATTCAAAGAATACTAGAGTAATAAACTAATTCAGCAGTGCAGCTGCATATACAGCCAATGTTCAAAAATCAATAGCATTCCTGTAGACAAACAGGAAACTCACTGAGAGGGAAATTATGCAAATATCGCCCTTCACAATAACATCTTTAAAAATGAAACACTTAGGAATCAACCTAACTAACAAGGTAAAATACCTATATACTGAAAATTATACTACACTATAAAAGGAGATTGAAGGGTACATAAGAAAATGGAAGGATATTCCTTGCTCTTGACTAGGAAGAACCAACATTTTGAAAATGTCCATGCTCCCAAAACTGTTTCACACATTTAATGCAATCCCAATCAAAATACCATTGACATACTTCACACATGTAGAGAAAATGCTCCTAAAGTTCATTTGGAACCAGAAGAAACCAGAATAGCAAAGGCAATTCTGGGCAATAAAAGCAAGGCAGGAGGCATCTCAATCCCTGACTTGAAACTGTACTACATAGCCACAGTGAAAAAATCAGTATGGTACTGGCAAAAAAATAGACCTTAGGATCAATGGAACAGATGAGAAAATGCAAGTATAAGTACAAAGACACTCAGCCACTTAATATTTGACAAAGGTGCTAAACATGTTCACGGGGAGAAGGATAGTCTCTTCATAAATGTTGTTGGGAAAATTGGCTCTCAACATGCAGAAGACTGAAACTAGATCCATGCCTATCACCATGCACAAAACTAAAGTCTAAGTGGATCAAAGACCTAAACATTAAAACAGAAACACTAAATCTACTGGAAGATAGGGTCAGTGGAAGTCTTGAAGACATAGGGATAGGCAGAGAATTCATTAACAAAATGCAAACTTCATGGGAAGCACTTCAGAGAATCAATAACTGGGATCTCATATTTTTCAAAAGTTTCCACACTTCAAAAGAAATCACCAACAGAGTAAAAAGAAAACCCACAGAATGGGAAAGAATTTTAACCAGCAACCCCTCAGAAAAAGGACTTATATCAAGAACATATGAAGAATTGAATACATCAAGCGCTCCAAATTCAAAGACCCTCTCCAGAAATGGGTATCTGAGATGAGCACTCAGTTCTCAGATGAAGATATGCAAATGGCAAATAAAGACATGAAGAAATGTTCACCATCACTGGTCATTCAATAAATGCAAATTAAAACAACATTGAGATTTCATCTCACTCCAGAAATAATAGCTGCCATCAAGAAGTCAACTGATAACAAATGTTGGTGAGTCTGCGGGGAGAAAAGGAACACTGCTCCACAGTTGGTGGGACTGTAGACTGGTGAAACCACTATGGAAATTAGTATGGAGAATTCTCAGCAGAGTAGGACTGGAAGTTCATTCAAGCCAGCTATTCCCCTCCTGGGTATTTTCCCAGAAAAAGTGAAAAGGTCATATCTCCGTGATATATGTGCACCCATGTTCATAGCAGCACAGTTTGTAATAGCTAACTCTTGGAAACAACCAAGATGCCCATCAACTGCAGAGTGGATGAAAAAGATGTGGTATTTTTATGCAATGGAATATTACTCATTTATGAAGGATGATCTTGATGCCTCCATAGGTAAATTTGGACAACGTGAGACTATCTTCATTAGTGAAATAAATAAGAATCCTATTTATAAATATCACATTGTGTCTCTTGCAAAAAATAATAAGAACTATAGGAGTAATAAAACCCAAAATGTGTAAATGCTACTGTAAAAAAGGGAGGAAAAGAAAGTGCCCTAAAGGATATAACTGCAAGTGTGAAAGATAGATGACCATATTACTCTTTTTGTTAGATTGCTGAGCAGAACTGAGAACAGTCTCACTGTTTGAGTGTCTACTTTGTATGCTTTAATTTTGTAACTTGAACAACTATTTCCAAGATGACAGTATGTAATTTATCAAGTAGTGATTTCTTGGTTTTTTTCTTTTCTTTTTTTCCTTTGGATTTCGGTATTGTTGCTACCTTTTTATTCTGTTTTGTTTTGTTTGTTTTTTCTCTCTTTAAATAATTTTTTTTAAAAAGAGGAGGAAGAAAGTTAGATAGCTTGAAGTGTGTGCATCATGCAAAGATGAGAAAGACTTCACAGTGTGATTGGGTATAGCTCACCATAGAAACAGGACCTGGGATTTTCATGGCTATTCTTAGAAACACAGACAGACAACAATACGCCTAAGGAAGGAGAAAAGTGAAAACTTGAAAAATATTAGTTATTACACCTAAAAAATGAGTTTCAAATAAGGTTTAAATAACACATTCATTTATAAGATCTTGCAGTACATGGTCTCAATAATTACTCTTTACTCAGAGACTATGATGAGAACAACAACCTTTGTAACAAGACATATTTGGCTTTGTATTCTATTGCCTGGTCCCCAGTTAATAACTAAGAAGACACTAATGTGGCAATAAGTAATGATATGATACTTGTAGTATTTGAAAGGAGGCTGTGGGAACAAGCACCTTGAAATCCTAAGCTCAGATCCAAAGCTTCTTGCAAAATGCAGAATCATAGTGCAAACCTAGAGGGCTGTATTAAAGCAGCCAGAAGAAGATGATAAGAGGCTTTACTTCTCTCCTAGTGGGTAAAGACAGTGTCTATATTGTTTTCTTTGTCAACTGTCTACTTACAAAGTTTTATTTTCATTTGTATTCTTTGATTATCTTTAAATTCATTGGTTAAATTCATTTTAGATATACATAATGGTCACATTCATTACAGGATAGTTATACCTCTATATGAAATTTATGATTCTTCTTTTTTCTGAAAATCCTTCTCCTTTCATCCCCCTTCCCTTCTCTATTTACAAGAGCTTTGATTCCATGTTCCTTCTATTCTTTTTTTTCCATTTTCTTTCTCCCTTCTGTCCTCCATCACTTACTCCCCTTGCCATTTGAATATTTTCTTCCCCATTGGATATAGCACAATGGCACACCTCTCCCTGGGAACTACAAGGTCCTGAGTTCAAGTTCCACTATGAAAAACTCCTATAATGAATATTTTCTTCCTACTTACCAGTCTCTGTTACATATATTGCTCCTTATTTACCCTTTCAGTTTATCGCACTGTAGAAACATTGTGGTATTTAAATAATTGTGGTTTGATCGATCTCATTTAAGAGAATGGACACTTGTTTCCCCTTCCTTCAATTCCTCTCCTCTCTCCCTAGTCCTCTTCCTTCTGAATAATTTCTTCCTCTTTCAAAGTATCTTTTATAGGGCTGGGGATTTAGCTCAGTGACATAAGCACCTGCCTGGCAAGTGAAGGTTTGTGAATTCAATCCTCAGTAACAAATAGATAGATAAACAGATAGATAGATAGATAGATAGATAGATATAGATAGATATAGATGATATTGATACAGATAAAGATATAGCTATAGATAGATATAGCTATAGATAGATATTGATATAGAGATAGAGATAGAGATATAGACTGCTCTTTATTTATACTTTCTTATCATACACCAGAGAAATGATGTGATATTTACACATTTAAGACCAATTAATACCATTTAAGAGTATTTCTGAAAGTGTATGCATTTACCTAAAATTATCTCAAGCTCTTCCTTTTATATGAATGCGTAGCACTCCATTGTAGAGAAAAATCACATCTTCATCTATTACTTGGTTGATGGGAACTCTTGTTGTTTCTGAGATATAGCTATTATAAACTGAGCTTCTGTAAACATTAGTGTGCACATACTGCTGTGGAATGATGTTTTTAATTGTTTCAGGAGGACACCCAGAAGGGGAATGGATGGATCAAATGGGATCTCTCATACTAATTCCAAAGTACACATTCCAGGAAAATACACATTACAATTACAATTACAATTACAAATGCAATTACAATTACAATTACAATTACAAACTACACATTCAAGCAATGAGACTGTTAACAGTTCTGCTCCATGATATAATAAAAACAGTAATATGGTCATTCATCTTACACACTTAAACATACATGCAAATATATCCTTTAGAGCACCCTCTTTACGTCTCTTTTTTACAGTAGTAATTACACATTTTGGGTTTTATTACTCCTACAGTTCTTATTACTTTTTACACTACAGACACAATGTGATATTTATAAATATGATTATTATTTATTTGACTAATGAGGATAGCCTCAAGTTGTGTACATTTCCCTATGAAGGCCTCAAGATCATCCTTATCATATAATTCAATGTATGTTTAAGTGTGTAAGATAATGACCATACTACTGTTTTTGTTAGATTGTTGAGCAGAACTGTTAACAGTCTCATTATTTGAATGTCTACTTTGTATGCTGCAATTTTGTAACTTGAACAACTATTTCCAATGATTAAAGTATGTAATATATCAAGTGGTGATTTCTTAGTGTTTTTATGTTTTGTTGTTGTTGTTGTTTTGGGGGTTTTGTCTGTGTGTTTGCTTGTTTGTTTTGGTATTTTACTTTTTCCCTTTTTATTTCTGTATTGTTGCTACCACTTTTCTGTTTTGTCTGGTTCGGTTTTATTTCTCTTTAAATAAAAATTTAAAAAAATTTAAAAACCATCATTCTTCTTCATAACTGAGTAGTACTCCATTCCATAAAAATAACACATCTTTTTCATCCACTCTGTGGTTGATGGGCATCTTAGTTGCTTCGAAGATTTAGCTATTACAAATTGTGCTGCTATGAACATGGGTGCACATATATCACTGTGATATGACCTTTTCAGTTTTTCTGGGAAAATACCCAGGAGGGGAATAGCTGGGTTGAATGGAACTTCCAGTCCTAGTCTTCTGAGAATTCTCAATAGTGATTTCCACAGTGGTTGCACAAGTCTACACTCGCACCAACAGTGGAGCAGTTTTCCTTTTTCCCCACAGCCTCGCCAACATTTGTTATCAGTTCATTTCTTGATGGCAGCTATTCTTTCAGGAGTGAGATGAAATCTCAATGTTGTTTTAATTTGCATTTCTCGAATGATCAGTGATGGTGAACATTTCTTCATGTATTTATTTGCCATTTGTATATCTTTATCTGGGAACTGAGAGTGCACCTCAGATGCCCATATTTGGAGAGGGTCTTTGAATTTGAGGGGGGTTGATGTTTTTCAACTTTTTATATGTTCTTGTTAGAAGTCCTTTGTCTGAGGGGTTGGTGGCTAAAATTCTTTCCCATTCTTTGGTTTTCTTTTCACTCTGTGGGTGATTTCGTTTTGAACTACAGAATCTTTTCAATAATATAAGATCCCAGTTGTTGATCCTCTGAAGCATTTCTGGGGCAGTTTGCATTTTGTTCATGAATTCTCTGCCTACCCTATGTCTCCAAGACTTCTACTGACCCTATCTTCCAGTAGATTTAGTGTTTCTCTTTTAATGTTTAGGTATGTGATCCATTTAGACTTTAGATTTGTGCATGGTGATAGGCATGGATCTAGTTTTGGTTTTCTGCATGTGGAGAGCCAGTTTTTCCAACACCATTTATTAAAGAGGCTATCCTTCTTCCAGTGAACATCTTTAGCTCCTTTGCCAAATATCAGGCGGCTGAATGTCTTTGTACTTATACTTGAATCTTCTAATCTATTCCATTGATCCTCAGGTCTACTTCTTTGCCAGTAAAATACTGATGTTGTCACTGTGGCTTTGTAGTACAGTTCCAAGTCACGGAATGAGATGCCTCCTGCCTGGTCTTTATTGCCCAGAATTGCCTTTGCTATTCTAGGTTTCTACTGTTTCCGAATGAATTTTAGGAGTGTTTTCTCTAGATCTGTGAGGTATGTCAATGGTATTTTGATTGGGATTGCATTAAATCTCTGTATGTTCCAGATAAATGTCCTTTGTCAGAGAGAGTCAGATAAGTTTTTTCCCACTCTCTGTGTTTCTTTTCACTCTGTTGGTTATTTCTTTCACTATGCAAATGCATTTTAATAACACAAGATCCCAGTTGTTTACTCTTTGTAGTATTTACCAAGCAATCTCATTTTTCATCATGAAATCTCTGCTTCCCCCTACATCTTCAAGATATCTACTTATTTTCACTTCCAAAAATTAAGTGTTTCCATTTTAATATTTAGGTTGTTGATCCATTTTAACTTTAGTTTAGTGCAGGTGAGAGCCATGTATTGAGTTTCAGCCTTTTGGTGTTTGGAAAGACAGGTTTTTCCAGAACAATTTATTAAAAACACTATCTTTCTTCCAGTGGAAATGTTTGGTTTCTTCATCAAAGACAAGAAGGCTGAGTGTGTTTGAAGTTATGTTCTGTTCCACTGATTTCAAGACTAATTTTTGTCAGTACCATACTGATTTAATCACAGTAGCCTTGTAATATAGTTTCAGGTCAGGGGTTGTGATATTCCTTCACTTGTCTTTGTTGCCACAATTGCTTTTTCTATTCCAAATCTCTTCTGATTCCAAATGAATTTTAAGAAAGTGTTCTGTGAGATTATGTCAATGATATTTTGACTGCAGTCGCATTAAATATGTGAGACAGTTCCAGCAGTATGGCTGTTTCACTGTGATACCTCTTCCTATCCATGAGCAAAGGATATCTTTCTATTTTCCAATATCCTCTTTGGTCTCCTTTTTCAAAGTATTATAATTTTCAATATGTAGATCTTCTATTTCCTTTGTTTGATTGATTCTGAAGTATTTAATTTTCTTGGACGCTATTGTGAAACGTGTTTTCTCCCTAACTTCACTGTCAGCGTGTTTGCTGCTGGGGCACAGAAATGCTATTCATTTTTGAGTATTGACTGTGCATCTAGCTACTCTACTGCATTCAGTTATTAATGCTACCAGTCTTTTGGTAAGGTTTTAGGGTTTTCTTTGTAGAGTATCATGTCATCTGCAAATAATGATAATTTAACTTCATCCTTTGCTATCATTACTCGTTTTAGTTCTCTCTTGTCTAATAGCTCTGGCTAATGTTTCCAGAGCTATATTGACTCGGAGTGCTGACAGTGGACATCCTTGGCTTGTTCCTGATTTTAGAGTGCAAATTATCATGTTTCTTCTGTTTAGTGCATTATTAGCTGTTGGTTTGTCACTGGTAATGTTAGTTAAATGGAGGTGAAGGCCATCTATTCAAATTTTCTGTAGGATGTTTATCCTGAATGAATGTTGAACTTTATCAAATGCTTTTTCTGAATCTGTTGAGATGATCACATGTTTTTTGTCTTTGGATTTTTCGACATGGTGTATTAAATTGATTTGACATGGTGTATTATATTGATTTGCATATGTTAAACCATCTCTGTATTCCTGGGATGAGTCCCACTTGGTCATGGTGTATAATCTTCTTGATGATTTTCTGCATTCTGTTTGCCAGTAACTCTTTCAGGATTTTTGCGTTTATTTCCATTAGGTTGATTGACCTGTGTTTCACTCTATTGGTTGGGTCTCTCTCTGGTTTTAGTATCAGGGTAATATTTGCCTCCAAGAATGAGTTAGAGAGTATTGCTGCACTTTCAATATTGTTAGTGTTTGATAATTAATGGTATTGAATGCTCACTAAATTTCTTGTAGAATTCATCTGTGAATCCATCAGGAGCTGGGATTTTCTTTACTGGAAAATTTTTAATTATATTTTCAATGTCTCTGACTCACATAGAGTTACTTAGAAGTTTTATACAGTCTTGTTTCAGTTTTTGGCATTTCATTTGCATCTGGTAACCTGTGTGTTTCTTCTGTGTTTTCCATCTTTTGAGAGTAGGGTTCTTCAAATAAATATCAATGAGCTAGGTTTCCACAGGATCTCTTGTGAGTTCACTCTTTTCATTCCTAATTGCATGGATTTAAGTCTTTCTTCTTTTGATAAGATTGACTAAGAGCTTATCAATTTTATTTAATCTGTCAAAGAATGTACTCTTCAATTAATTGATTCATTGTATTGTTTTCTTAGTCTCAAGTGCGCTATTTTCTGTTCTTATCCTCATAATTGTCTCTCTCTTTTGAGCTTAGAGTTTCATT
>PVJX010016705.1:0-39783 GCA_004027295.1 Dolichotis patagonum | reverse complement strand
TGTATTGTGGTTTTATGTGACTTTTCTGCCTCATGCTGTTCTAGGAATTGTTTTATCTTGCTTTGTTTTGTTTTTCCTGCTAATACAGAAATGATAGATATACATGTAGAGACTCACGCATGTGTAGAGCTTATAAACAGTTTACGCGAACCAACTATATAACACATGTTGAAATAAACAACTACTTTGAAAAAAAAAAAAAACAGGAGATTTTAACACGCCATTGACACAAAGGGACAGATCAACTAGACAGAAAATCAGACAGCAAATCAGCAAAGAAATAACAGAACTGAATCATATCTGTGAACAAATGGACTTGATAGACGTATATAGAGTTTTCCATCCAACAACATCAAAATATACATTCTTCTCAGCAGTACATGGGACAGTCTCTAAAATAGACCATATACTAGCCCACAGAACATATTTAAGTAAATGCAAAAGAACTGAAATTATCCCATGCATGTTATCGGATCATAGTGCTGTGAAACTAGAAATCAATGATAAAAGCAACTGCAAAAACCTCACAAACACATGGAAACTGAGTAATACACTCTTGAGCAATTAGTGGGTCATGGAGGAAATTAAACAAGAAATTACACAATACCTACAAGCAAACGAAAATACAAACACAACTTACCGGAATTTGTGGGATGCAATGAAAGTAGTCCTCAGAGGAAAATTTATTGCACTGAGTTCCCACATCAGGAAGACAGAATGAACACAAATAAACAACCTGATGCTACAACTCAAACATCTAGAAAAAGAAAAGCAAGCCAAGCCCAAAGCCAAAAGAAGGGAGGAAATTATTAAAGATCAGAGCAGAAATTAATGCAACAGAGTCTAAGAAAACAATACAAAGAATCAATGAATCAAAGAGTTGGTTCTTTGAAAGAATAAATAAAATTGATAAGCCCCTAGCCAACCTTACTAAAAGGACAGAAAAAACTCAAATTCATGCAATAAGGAATGAAAAAGGTGAAGTTACTACAGACTGGGCAGAAATACAGAAGATCATCAACACCTATTTCAAAAACCTCTACTCCCATAGGTTTGATACAGCAGAAATAGACAGACTCCTAGATACATATGAACACCGAAGCTGGATCAGGAAGATGTAAAACTGCTGAATAACCCAATTTCTATTAATGAAATTGAAAGTGTAATTAAGACCTTGCCAACAAAGAAGAGTCCAGGCCCAGATGGATTCACTGCAGAATTCTACAAGAAATACAAAGAAGACTTAATACCGACACTCCTCAAACTCTTCAATGAAATTGAAAGGGAAGCAATTCTTCCTAAGTCATTCCTGGAAGCAAATATTACTCTAGTACCAAAACCTGAGAAAGACCCAACTAAAAAAGAGAACTATAGGCCAATCTCCCTAATGAACATAGATGCAAAAATTGTCAATAAAATATTAGCAAACAGGATGCAGCAAATCATCAAGAAGATTATACGCCACAACCAAGTGGGATTCATCCTAGGAATGCAGGGATGGTTCAACATACGTAAATCAATAAATGTAATCCACCATATCAATAGAGCCAAAAGTAAGAACCACATGATCATCTCTATAGATGCAGAAAAAGCTTTTGATAAGGTCCAACACTCATTCATGATAAGAACCTTACAGAGAATCAGAATAGATCATCTTCACCTCAAATATGATAAAGGCCATCTATGACAAACCAACAGCCAGAATCATATTAAATGGCCAAAAACTGAAAGCCTTTACCTTAAAATCAGGCACAAGATAAGGATGTCCCCTATCACCGCTCCTATTCAACATAGTATTGTAAATACTAGCCAGAGCAATTGAGAAATTAGACAAGAGAAATAAAAGGAGTAAAGATAGAAAAAGAGGAAGTTAAATTATCATTATTTGCAGATGACATACTTTACATAGAAGACCCCCAAAACTCCATTGAAAAACTCCTAGATATAATAAATTCAGCAAGGTAGCTAGATACAAAGTCAATACTCAAAAATCAATAGCATTCCTATACACTAACAACAAAAATACTGAGAGAGAAATAAGAGAAGCCACACCCTTCACACTAGCATCCAAAAAAGTGAAATACTTAGGAATTAATCTCATGAAAGAAGTAAAAGAGCTATACAAGGAAAATTATAATGCCCTGAAAAAGGAAATCGAAGAGGACTTCAGAAAATGGAAAAATATCCCTTGTTCATGGATAGGAAGAATAAATATTGTGAAAATGGCCATTCTCTCAAAATTACTATACAGATTCAACGCAATGCCAATCAAAATACCACTAACATACCTCCTAGATCTAGAGAAATCACTCCTAAAATTCATCTGGAACCAGAAGAGACCTAGAATAGCAAAGGCAATTCTAAGCAGCAGAAGCAAGGCAGGAGGCATCACACCCTGACTTGAAGTTATACTACAAAGCTACTGTAATAAAATCAACATGGTACTGGAATAAAAACAGACCTGATGATCAATGGAATAGATTGGAATATAAAACCATAACCACAAACTCACTCAACCACCTTATCTTTGATAAAGGGGCCAAACGTGCTTGCTGGAAGAATGACAGTCTCTTTCACAAATGGTGCTGGAAAAATTGGCTATCCATATGCAGAAGACTAAAACTAGACCCATGCCTATCACCATGTACTAAACTAAAATCTAAATGGATCAAAGATCTAAATATTAAAATAGAAACACTAAATCTGTTGGAAGACAAAGTAGGTAAAAATCTCGAAGATATAGGGGTAGGTAGAGAATTCATGAACAAGAATCAAACCACACGGGAAATACTTCTCAGAATCAATAACTGGGACCATATCTTATTAAAGAGTTTCTGCAGGTCAAAAGAGATTTCCAGCAGAGTGAAAAGAAAACCCACAAATTGGGAAAAAGTCTTAATGGACTGTCCGTCAGACAAAGGACTTCTGTCTAGAACTTATAAAGAATTAAAAAAATCAGACCCTCAAAATTCAAAGACCCAATCCAAAAATGGGCATCTGAAATGAATTACATAGTTCTCAGGTGAAGAAATACGAATGGCAAATAAATACATGAAAAAATGTTCATCACCATTAGTCATGAGAGAAATGCAAATTAAAAGCACACTGAGATTCCATCTCACCCCAGAAAGAATGGGCAGGATAAAAATAACTACCAACAACAAATGCTGGAGAGGCTGTGGGGGAAAAGGAACTCTTCTGCATTGTTGGTGGGAGTGTAGACTGATGCAACCACTGTGGAGGTCAGTCTGGAGATTCCTCAAAAAGCTGGGTTTGGAAGTCCCATTTGACCCAGCTATTCTACTTCTAGGAATATTCCCAGAAGAACTGAAAACATCATACCACAGTGATATATGTGCACCCATGTTTATAGCAGCACAATTTGTAATAGCCAGATACTGGAAACAACCTAAGTGCCCATCAACTAAGGAATGGATAAAAAAGTTGTGGCATTTTTATACAATGGAGTATTACTCAGCTATAAAGAATGATCACATTGAGATATTTATAAATAAATGGACACAACTTGAGACCATACTCATAAGCGAAATAAACCAAACTCACATGTGTAAATATCATAGTCTCCCTAGTATGAGAGTTGGTAAGAGTACATAAGATTTTATGGTAATCATGATTTCCCATTTCATTGCTTTGAAGCCTTTCATGTTTTCATTCATCAGTTGGAATGGTTTTAATCTGTTTTGTTTGACTTTATTACGCGTGATGGTATGAACAGCTGTTTTGAAGAAAACAAAACATTATGGCAGCCATTGCTGATTTAATATTGTCTTGCTTAGAAGTCCTACCATGCTTCTCTGCTATTACCATTGGTTCTATCATGTTGTGTCTTATTGGGATTTTAATATATGTGATAGTATAAACAAAATTTTTTATTGAAAATGAGATATTATAGTAGCCATTGATCATTCTCTGGTATTCGGTTCAGAATGTCCTATAATTCTTTCATTCTTTTGAATGGTTTTATACTATTTTGGTATGTTTGATATTACTGTATTTGAAACTATGCTCAACTATAGCAGAGAAAGAGATATTTTGATAGCTACTGTTAATGTCCGGTTGTCTTACTGTAAAGTGCTGTGTTGCTTATGTTGTTCTGTTCTGATATGCTTTGTTCTGCCCTCTTTTGTTTTATTCTCTTTAAAATAAAAAAGACAATAAATAAATAAAATAAAAAGAACAAAGTTCAAATCATCTACCCATTTATTTACTCATTCAGAAATACCTATTTAGCATCCACTATGTACAAAATACCTTTGGCTCATGAACCTTCAGCCTAGAGTGTCAGTCAGAAGTTCAGCTCCACCTCCCCACTGCCACAGCTGAATAACTAAACTGTCACAGGCTGAAGTAGCTTGATTATCCTCTTTGAACTTTATTCATCTCTTAGTTTTTACCCAACATTCCCTTATTATTGTGCCAGGTCCTTGCTTCATTCTTTTTAATTGTCTTTCAGCAAAATGTCAGAAGGCAAAGTCTTCTTAAGGTCTAGGGTCAAAGTTTTAAGACTTTTTAATAAAGTCTAGTTCTCCTTCAGAGACAAGGTAATTACAGTAGACTTTAGTAAAATTTCACATCTGCCAGAAAGGCTGAATGTCAGTCTGGAAGGCTGTGTGTTTATACAGGCTTCAAGATCATTCCAAAATTAATGAAAAAGTTCATAGTTATCTACTCTGATGTACTCTATGAGGTCTTGAAACTATAAAAAGCAAAAGCTAGGGCAGACTTGTAAACTTCTGAAACTCTGATTCCCTAAATCACAAATGGATCCATCAAGAATCAGTGGAATCCTTACTGGATAAGGATATTTAAGCAAAACCATTGACTGAACACTAAGCTACAATAATCTAGGGGGGTAACCCCTGTGAACTCAGGCAAACAACTATGAAGAGAAATTAGTAGTGGCACAGTGTGGGGAAAGCAGAATCCACAGAATTAGTGTATCACTGAATTAACAGTACCTTTCTTTGGAAAACAAGCTCTGCACAGAGTTCCTCCCACCAAGTTGTTTCAGCTAATCATGCTTTTCTAACAGGATGAGATGATATTTATTGTAAGACATGTGTAACCTATTGTTAACTCTGTTGTCTAAAATATTTAGATAATAAATCAGATTCCTTAGTAGAGCAAATCTTTTGTCTCTGTTTTATTCTGTGATATATTTGGATGTCTAAAAGAAAAATATTTGTTAAGATAGTTTTTTTTGTCCTGTGAAATCTACTGTTTTTTTTGTTTTTTTAGCTTTCCACCCTCCCTAATTATTAATTCTACCTGTACTAGTCCTCTAGAAATAAGCATGTTAAGCTGAAACAACTTGGTGGGAGGAACTCTCCGCAGAGCTTGTTTTCCAAAGAGAAGTACTGTTCGGAGGAACAAAACCATGAATTTCCCCAAGTGCATTATGAAGCATAGTCCCTAATTCAGCAGTGGTCGGAAGTGGGGTTATGAGGGCAACAGGTTAATGATGGCACTAACCTTATTAGTGGATTAATTCACTGAATACTGATAGCTAAACAGACTACACAGACATGGGGGTCTAACTGGAATAAGCAGGCCACCAAAGGTGTGCTTCTCCCCAGCTCCTGCCTCTTTGGCTTTCCCCCTACTTTGTCTGCTTTCTGGCTGCTGTAAAGTGAGCATCCTTCCTCCACATCCTTCTGCCATAACGTTTCAGGGTTGGAGCCACCCAACCAGGGACCACAATCTTTGAAACCATAGTTACAATAAACCTTTCCCCTCTAAAGTTGGTTTCTCGCGTATTTGGTCACAGTGATCAACAGTTGAACAACATAATGGAAGAGAAAAGGACACTCCTCAATACATTCTGAGAGTCCAATGTTAGTCAAGGACAAACGACATCACAAGCCAATTATTTTTCATGAATATAGACAGGAACTACTTTTTTTAAACAAGAGAACATAAACTTTGTGAGATTTTGACTATGGTGATGATTGCACAAATGTATCTATGTCAAATTTATAAAATTACACACTTTTTGTGCAGCTTATTGTATATATCAATTCTAAATCATTCACAGGCCACATTTGTACATACAAAAGTAAGTATAATAGCTCAAAAGAAAATTCTTAAAATGCTACTTTCAAAATTCTTAAAATACAAGGCTAACAAGGTTTACAAAAATGATATTATTTGTATCATGGAGTATTCCAGGCAATAGCTGCATGCCTGGAATATCTCTGTTCCTCTTGTGTGATGTTTAGTGAGTCATCTTCAATTTTACCAAGCTTCTCCAGATAAGTCTGAAGAAAATAAGG
Organism: Dolichotis patagonum; assembly: GCA_004027295.1. Classification (NCBI taxonomy): domain Eukaryota; kingdom Metazoa; phylum Chordata; class Mammalia; order Rodentia; family Caviidae; genus Dolichotis; species Dolichotis patagonum. The sequence goes on along the minus strand of PVJX010016705.1, from coordinate 33,490 downwards.
CTGGAGGCTATGACAACAGCTAACAGATAATACTATCTGAGGGAAGTGTAAATGATATAGTAAGATTAATGCTTCTCTTGCTACAATTTAAAGACTGGACACAAGATTGGACACAAGATCAGTAAGCAGAAGATACAGCAAAGTAGATTCCAGATATCATGAACTTGCTAATAATCAGTGTCTTCTAAAAAGCCAGGAGCATCCCTCTTAAGTAAATTTCCCATGCTTGGACTTAAGGGATCCCCTTCTCTTCATGAGGTATCTCTACCCCCTGAACAAACATAAAGGGATGCGTGCATTATATGAGATTTTAGGAGATGGCTTCTAGGACCTCCTGCAACTCCAAGATCCTACAAACTGCCAGGAACGTCAATCCTAATCCATAACAAAGTGCTCAATAATTGACTTGCGCTGTGCCTCCAGTTCCTTCAAATCAACAGATTACTAATAACTGAAGCATAAAGATCACATGGTTATCTAAATATTCGTTACCATATTTGAAAACTGCATGATTCAATTACAAAAAAATCACCAATTTTACTCTTAACCCCTCTATCAATTTAGTATCATGTGGAACAGGCTGGATTTGGCTAGTGAATTTGTTGCTTAAACCAAGTAAGCTTCCTTTTCTCCCAGGAGAGTTGGTGTTCCCAGCAATTCTGAATTCCTTTGGTAACACACAGCACCGAAGGGACAGAAGATGCCTTCAAAGGGGCATAGAGCTGGGAGCAGAGAGGAACACAACATCCCCTGCGGCCTCAATGCCTCACAGCCTCTTCTGTTTCCCACCTCCCTCAAAAAAAAAGTCAGAACAACTAAGGCAGGCACAGCTGCTCCAGAGCTGCTGACTGATTTACAACATGGATAAAGTGAATCAAAATTTCTCCTTTAGCACTATGGCGTCTCTCATCAACTCTTGCCCCTTTCAACTCTGCCTTATATTCACACATACTCACAGATCTGGCCTCAAACACACTACTGAAATTACATGAAAACTAAAACTTTATTATAACTAGACAAGTCATTTTCAACTTTGATGTATGGTTAAACAATGTTTTATACTAAACTTATCTAAAAGTCTGTATAAACCTCCCCTTTTTATGGTGGTTCTGGGGATTGAATCAGAGACGTGCCAGACAAGTGCTCTACCAATGGGCTACATTCCCAGCCCTTTTTATTTTGAGACAGTCTCGCTAAGTTCCCCAAGCTGGCATTGAAGTTGCTATCCTTCAACTTTGGCTTCCTGAATAGTGGGGATAACAGGCATGCACCACTGTACTCAGCTCCCTAAGAATGTTTCAACAGAAGATGATTTGTTTGATGGTTATAATCACTGCATAAACAGGTGCCATTCAGCTAATGCCTATTATATGCCAAGCCCTGCTACAACACCAGGAACACAAAGATCAGGAAACCTGAGGCCAGGCAGCCAGGGGCAAGGTGATGGCCAAGGATTCCACTGCTTGAGGTGAAAAGCCTCAAGAAGCACTTGCTAGAAAGTTTTGAACAGTCTTCCTCAGAGAGGAAACATCAGATTATAATTGAAGATAACACTTAAAGTAACCAAGGTAGTCAACAATCCTTCTATTTTAGTCTGTAACTATCAAACATTCTCACCATAAAACCATATATACTGCTAAAAATTAAATCATTACTTTATAAAAGATGTCAGCTACTTCCAAAATCTAGAATTCTAAATTCTATTGAATCTTTCTTCACATCTTCAAAATGTTGATTTTTTTTCATAATCCAAACTAAAATACCATCCTGTTTTTCATTACCACAACAAAAATTTTAAAATCCAAAGGGATCCCAATATAATACAGCTTTACGGTTTTATATGACTTTTATCTTAAAAATGAACAGAGATATACTAACAATAGCAGAAACAAAATGAGAAAAATTAATAATGTGATTAAGCTGTTTAGCTTCTCCAAAGTCTTTAAAGTTCACTATAAAGAATAAGAAAATGACTACTTGGAATCTCTTATTGGATGGAGCTGGGAGCTGACAGGTACACACTTCTCCAGGGCAGATTTACACAAAGCTCTGGCAGTATGATACAGGCATTATTTACAGGTGTGTGTGGTCTGTATCAAGCTTAACAATTTCCCCATGTCTGTTACCCTATATTATCCCTTACCTGAAGTACCTTTTTTCCTTTTTTCTTCCTCAAAACTCTCTTTACCATTCAGATACAACTACTAGAAACTTGACAACTTAAGTACCAAAAAGAATGGCAGAGTGCATAAGATAGTAATGTGTATGTAGCTTTAGCTGTCTCATGCATTCAGACACCACCAAATACAGCACGCTCTGCATCCTAACAAAACTAGACCAATAAACAAGGCCCCTGAGGAAATTCATACCCATATTAAGTATTTAAAGCTAGGTCAAGAAATCCCTATCTATATAAATCTTTGTAAAAAATCAATGGGATGAAGAAATTCTGTGAATAACATGTAAGCCCAATTCCACTTCATTTTATTTTCATTTTCAACTCAAGAGAGAAAACAGTGAAAACTTCTCTAATTACCTGTTGTGTAAGACTGCTGAGTGGCCAAATCTGTTGACGTCATGGTGGAGATCAGGTCTGGGAAGCACTGACCAACGGTCACAAGCTAGAAACAAGAAAAACTTGTTTCAGAATGGACTTGTAATCAACAGGAACTGACACAGCCTTTGGGAAGAAGACTGAAATATAGCCTCATAAAACACCCCTCAACTCTTAGTCACGGGATTACTACTGGGGCACAAAATGGCAGTAACAAATCAGTGGGACAGGAAAGAAAGGCAAAGCATGCAGCAATGTTAATTAGCAAATGCAGCCAATGCTCCTGACAAGCCTGTCACTCACTCCATTCCCTGTCTGTTACACTCTCTAGGTTTTTTTTTAACTTAAGTAAATTTTGTATTCTACAAAGCTTATTTGAATTAAATGGCTTTCACAATTATTTTCCAATCTTCTCTATTCTGACTTGCCCAAACTTAAGTAGCTACAATAGAAAAGTATCAGTGGAAAACTAAAAATTTTTTAAAACTTAATTTAATGTTTAAAAAGTTCTTCCCTAGATCCCCTAGATATACTGATTTTCCTTTGTCCTGACCCACGTCAGCAACTTGTCCTCTGTACCTAATCTAGCCAGTGCGAGCTCGTGCAACACACACCATCCTCGTGTTCACTGATTCTCTCCTCTCTTTCTGAGACACGCACTGAACATGGGTTCTTCTCCTCTACCCAGACCTTCATTCAAGCCTGACAAAGACGGTCTTCCCAGCTTGGATTCTGACTTCCTCCCAGGGGGAACAGAAGCCACAACTCCTTGGCTTCTAGCCAACCCACTTTGCATCCTTCCCTAAAACCATGATGTTGCAGTATCTCATTCTACCCAGAAAGACACCTACCTTGACTGAACAATGCATATCCTTCTCTCCTTTGGGCCTCCAGCAGGCACTGGTGGCTTAAATAGGTCACTCTTGGTCGGTCGGTCTCTCTCTCTCTCTGGAGAGAGGGTCACACTACACAATTCAGGATGGGCTTCAACTCCCTATGTAGACTAGGCTGCCTCGAATTTACTGCAGTCCTCCTGCTTCAGCCTCCCAATAATTGGGATAACAGTGTGCACCACCATGCCTGGGTTCATCCCTCTTTTTTAATGTCTCTTCCAGATCTACCTCCATCTGAGTACTCACCTTACTCCTTTACTTTAGCTTGCATCTCTCTTGAAACACACTCCATACAACCTTCATGTTTCTGGTAGTCAGTGAAGTACATCTAACTCTTTATCCTCAGGGCCATGCTCACTACACTGGTTCAAACCTTCAGCAGGACTTCAGGAGCAACCACCTAACTACCAACAGGCCTTTTTCTAACTACTTGCCATAATGCCACTGAAGAGATCTTCCTGAGATGTAAGTATGATTCTATCCCCTCCTCTAGAAGATGCTTTGAAAAACCCACAGGCCTCAGCAAGATCAGAATGGCCTCCCTTGACTGCTGTTTATTTCTCTAGCTCCACTTGAGGCCACTGCCACCTTTTGTGTTATGATACACATAAAATTAATTTCTCTGCCATGTGTCATGATTCCTTGCAACCTGTCTCTGTACATGGGTGTCTAGGGCCTGGGAATCATGCCTAACTTTACTTGGCTGCTTCCCAGAATTCCTCAGGACCCCACCTTAGATGGTTCCTCCTCAAGAAGGCCCTCCTTATCACCCTCAAGAGTGACTTGAGGGTACTCAAGAGACTCTTTCATATATTCTCTTCAGCAAGAAACATCTGAATTGCAGTTACATTGTCCATTTCTCTGCCCCCTCCATCATTAGACTAAAGGCTATAACTTATTCATCTCATCCCCCAATGTACAAGCTCAGTGGCCTGCACTTAAATGTCTGTCAAAAATTAAAACTTGGCTTAGAATAATCAAAATTGTAGAGATAAAAGAATGGTAGTTGCAAAAGTTGGAGAAGAGAAGGAAATGGGGAATTATTGTTTAATGTGCAGACCATTTCAGTTTTATATGATCAACACAGTTATGAGTGTGGATGGTAGGGCTAGATGTAAATATTATGAATGTAATTAATTTCATTGAGCTACACACTTAAAAATATTAAGATTGGTTTTGTTTTGTAACAGGGATCGAACTCACGACCTAGCCCTTGCCAGGAAGACGCTTATGCCACTGAGCTAAATCCCCAGCCCCTGAGCTAAATCCCCAGGCCCATATTAAGATTGTAAATGTTATGTGTACCTACCACAATAAAAATGTTTTTAAATGAACAACAACATTATTTACACAAAAACACTTCTTGTGCTGTATTTGCTTTGTGAATCAAACACTGCCCTCTTCTGGTCACGTATATTATAAAACAAAAAATATGTGTGAATCTGTGCTTGAACCAATTTACCGCAATGTTGGTGGTTAAAACTACTCCAGCTCTACATGTAATGCAGGGAAACCATTTTTGTAAAAATGGAGAAATCATTTCTCTGAACTCAGCCTCAAAACAGTTCTATTCAAGCAGTTAGCAACAGTGACTTCAAAAAGAACCTACCACAGAAGTTATACTTTTAATAAATCTGTAACCATAATCAAAAAAACATAAAACTACCATTTGCATCTCTTCCAAATGGTAAAACCAGTTTGAACTGGTGATATTTTCAGTTATTTTTTTAAAGTTCCCTCAACAAAACCTTTCTGGAGTTAAATGGCTTTGGAAAACTTACCAATGTCATAAGCCATGAAATCTGAAGAGAAACATTTGGCACCATGGCTCATGGAAGTGTCGTTGTGTGTATTTCCTCCAAACACCAGCATGGTTCCACTCACTACCACAGCTGTGTGCAAGTAACGGAAAAATCGGCTGTCCTTAAGAATGGTCCTTTTGAGTTTATTTAAAAATAATAAATACAAGGTTAGTTTTTAAAGAATACTATCTATCTGCTAATGCAAACATAACCATTTTATTAACTTCAGACCCAAATATGCAAATACTTCTAGACCTTCCCTACATATATATATAATTTTCTCAACAAATATTCAGGAAACTCTGTTAAGAATTTTGGCAAAATATATTAAGAGCTTTAAAAGGTTCATACCCTAAGGCATTATAATTGCAATTTCTAGGCATAAACTGTGAACTACAGAAAGAAACCCTGTACAATGATTTTTTAAAAAGACAAAAGCTAGAAATCTAAATCATCAATTACACCAGCTGAGTATCCCCACACAATGGAATATTAGCCACTAAAAATAATAATTTTTATGACAACATATGAAATCATACCCATGACATGGTCCCAAATATATGAAGAAATATAAAAAGAAATAGAAACTATTGGTTTATCATTACATTATTCCATAATTCAAATTTGCTTGACATTTGCTAAAATTAGCACACTTTCCACAAGTAAATCCACAATTCAGAGTGAGGAAAGCTCTATCAATTAGATATAAACACACCTTGCTTATTGATTTTATAAGATGAAACCAGTAACTGACCATAAAAGTTACAAATTTATATCAAGGCAAGATTAAATACTGGATATCTCTTGACCTGGGATACAGGTCAGTGGTAGGGTACTTGCCTATCATATATAAAAAGTCCCTTAGTTTGATCCCCAGCACTACTACCAAAAAAAGAAAACAAAAACTTTTAATTAATTACTACAGTATGTACAAACTCAGCTATTTATTCTGTAGGATAAAGTTTTATAGTAGTGCTTAGTGTGTGAAAACTGAAAATCAGGCTGGGGATTTAGCATAAGTGCCTGCCTTGCAAATGCAAGGTCCTGAGTTCAAGCCCCGGTACCAGAAAAAACAAAAGAAACAAAGAAAAAAAGAAAAAGAAAATTGAAAATCAGCTCAAAACTGCCAAGTATTTTCTAATTATCCTACTATAAAACTATAGAGAAATACAAAAAATATAAATACTAGCTACTTTCTTACTGTGCTTATTTCCTAATTTCTCTAGGTACAATGCCAAGAGATAATCTCTGGATTATTAACCAGCTCTGAAAACAAAAATATAGCACACTTTCCCACCAACTGCCTTGCCCAAATTTGTATTTTAAAGTGGAATCCCAAGAAAAACCACCCACCACATCTGGGTATCCACGTCGTATCTGTAGAGGTCATCAGTGAGTCGGTATTTATTTGCACTGAAAGCCTTGTAGCCACCATGAACATACAAGGCCTTGGTCTTGTGATCATAAACACTGCTGTGCCCATAGCCCCCTTGCACAAGGGCACCCTGGGTGGGTAATATACTCCACGTGTTCTTATCTGAAAAGAGAAAAGCTAATTGCAACCTCCTCTTCTCTAATACTTAAAATCTAAGCAGTTTAGGGCAAAAGAAGGGATTTGAAGAAAGCTGAGAGAGATATCAATATCTATACATAGATATAGTCATATATAAATATATCTGAATATGGAAGTATCCATAATCATATATATAAAACTTTATCTTTTTATTTTGAAAAAACTTGTATCGAAGCCATGTGGCCAAACTCCAGTCAGTTAAATGTTTTAGATGCTATATAGGAAAAGAATGTCACTAAAATTTAAGAGTCCCTACAAATGAACATTGAATTCACTATGACCTTAGGGATCAACACACTTTCATAGGTCTATTTTCTCAAAACATCAATTATAGTCGGTACTTTGTTTTTTCAAATCCATTTTAATTCAAAGAGGGGAAAAAAAGAAAACAAAATTTCAAAACACGTCAATCAGTTAGTAACACATTATACATTGTCATCCCCAAATCATTCACCCAGAGCACAAGGCACCTATAGCTGATACTCCTAAGAACAATAACAGATACAATAAACTTTAGCCAAAGGAGAAAATACACACACACACACACACACACACACACACACAAATCAAACTCCATTAAACTAATCTCTAAAGGGCTATCCAAATTTGTTTCAGAGCATTTATTGTTTGACTTTTCATTTATTTTAACATATACTCAAAGCATTTAGTACCATCTTTGGCTCCTTACAAATCAATAATAGCAAATATATATTACATAGGAGCATCAATAATCTGAATTTCACCGGCAATACATTACTGTTAAATGAGTTTCAAGAAAAAGAACTGGATCAAGTTAGGTTGAATCTTGTTAAACCATCCTAATCATGATGGTAGAGGTTTTAAATCTGATGTTCAAAACACATCTATTGGGAAAAGTATACCTACCCAAGTCATATTCCTGTACATTGCTTATATAGCCATAGAGTGGGCAGTGACCAAAAATGACCAGCATGACCACTCGGCCAGTGTTCAGTGTAACGATGTGTGCTGAGTGCCCAACCACTGCATACTGCTCCTTTGCCTTTGGGATCAACAGCACCCACGATTCATTATGAATATGAAACACTCTTAACTCATTGGTCACATTCCCTGTTGAATCAATTTTTCCTCCATACATGTAAATTTTATCCTATGGGAAAAATGTAAATAGGAATTTAAAAAATACTGAAAATTCAAATCTGAGAATATAAAACAATCAGTTCAAATCTCTATTATTAACTTTAAAAATATTAGTGAAATGTACCTTTCAGTAATTATTAGGAAAAAGATAGAGAAAGGAATGAAATAAAATAAAACAAATATTCTATTTTTCTAAAACTTTGCCACTTTTCTTGGACTTCCTCAAATGAGATCTTTTATAGAATAAAATGACTTGGAAAAATAAAGCTGCCCCATTCTACCATACACCTACAAAAATAAGGAAATGAAAATGATTATTCAGTTACATTACAATGTGGTTGTTCTTGTCTAAACTTTGCTAATGGGCATAAAGGTTAATCTACACTCATTAATCAACATTCTTAATCATTCGGACCACAGTCATAGGTTAAAAAAACTTCAACTTCTGTTTCTACTTACAACTTAACCAATTACTTAACCCCTCCCCCAGCTTTTTCCAATTAGAAATCAATATTGACTACTTCTTCCACTATACAATATATAATGACACGAAGGAGGAACTGAGTTTATAGTTCAATACAAACCTTATATAACCTCTTACCTTATACAAGGCTAAAGAATGACCATATCTCACAACCACATTGTTCACAGAACGGTTCAGTGGAAGCCATTCCTTAGAAACAAGATCATACCTACAAAACAAACAGACCCTATTTTAACCCAAAAGCCAAATCAGAACATCTGCACTCTCTTATTTGTGATATAATCCAGCTTAGAGATGCTCACTAAAATTCCCATAGATATAAAAGAGGAACCTTTTACACTGACAAACACACCTGAAACCCAGCTCACTGGACATGTAAGAACTCAGGAAGGGGAGCTGAACTACGCAACCCAGGGATTTAAAATAATGAAGTTTTGGGGTCAGGGGTTTAGCTCAGCAGCACAAGCATCTACCTGGCAAGCACAACGTAGTGTGTTCAATCCCTGGTACAAAAAAAAAAAGATGATGATGATGAAGCTTCTAACACTTCCCCAAAACATCTTACATACACAGTCTAAATCACCTGAATGCTGCATTACACGGTACTAACAGGACGTAAGTTACTTACTGTAACTTCTTCCTCATTCAAAATGAGAAACTGAAAACAGTACCGGAAAAGGGATAGTAATGAAGTAAATGAAAATTACTAAACTTTTTGTTATTGCTAAAGACAGTATTTTATAAATTTTTTTCAGAGAGGGTCTTGTTATATAGTTCAGGCTGAACTTGAACTAACTACATAGCTCAAGCTGGCCTCGAACTTGGGGTAACTCTCCTGCCTCAGACTCCTAAGTGCTAGGATTAGGCTCTACAGTTAACCATCAATCACCACATTTGGCATTATTTATCTGGCTTTTAAGAAAGGCAGAATAGGGCTAGAGATTTAGCTCAGCAGTGTAAGCACCTCCCTGGCAAGCACGAGGTTGTAAGTTCAATCCCTGGTACCAACCCCACCCCTCAAAAGGCAGAACACCATTACAGTATTTCAATTTTATTATGAATATACTTAAAGGTCTTTGAAATACAAAACTGCCAAAAAGAAAATAATTTATACTCCTGCCATGCAATTTACATTTACTCATGTATTACCGAATAATCATATTTAGTATCTTAAAATATGTGCTTTCTTTTGATGTTTTTTAAAAAAAAATCACATTACTCCCATTATAAAAATCATACATGCCCATTATGAAGAATACAAACAATTTAAAAAGAAACACCTAGAAGTTTAAAAAATGATCCTACATTCCATCATCTGGAAATAAATAATACAGCAGTAAACATGATTTCAGACATCTAAGCATACACACAGAATAGATTAACAAAATATACAAAGGGATACTATCTTACATATTATACTTAATTTTTTAATGGAAAAAAGAAACTAAAGGGAGGTGGGGATATAGCTCAGTGGCACAGTGCCTGCCTGGCAATCGTGAAGTCCTGAGTTCAATTCCTGGTACAAAAAAAAGAAAGAAAGAAACCAAAGGGAAACCAATGCCATTCTTAAACTCTAAATTTATCTGGGCTGGACATGGTGGCGCACATCTATAATCCCAGCACTCAGGAGAGTGAGGCAGGAGGATCACCATGAGTTACAGGCCAGTCTGGGCTACACAGTAAATTCAGCGAGACCCTGTCTCAAAAAACAGAAAATAAAATAAAATAAAAGTATAAAACAAAACATTAAGCTTACCTGAATAGTTCAAATTTTAAAAAAATTATGAAAAATGTTATTATATATCAACAAGGATGTATAGCATTTATCATAATATATTAGTAACAAAGGAAACAGCTGCCTATCAGTTAAAAATAGATAAATTATTATATATCCACGTAATTAATTATACAGAGTAAGAATAAATATACTCAAGCAATATCAACACCAATCTCAAAACAATGCTGAGTTAAAGCATCAAAATATTGGTTTTTTAGAAATTTATTAACTCAATACATTTTTACATATGCTTAAAGTATAAAGAAATGAAAGTGGAGTTTTGTGGTGTTGTTTTTTTTTTTTTTTTTGTCTTTTTGTCTTTTTGAGACAGGGTCTCACTGTGCAGTTCAAGCTGGCCTTGAGCTCACTTTGTAGCCCAGGCTGGTCTCGAACTCACAACAATCCTGCCTCAGCCTCTTGAGTGCTGAGATGACAAGCATGTGCCACCACATTCAGCTAAAGAAATTAAAATCTGTAAACAATTGATACCAAAATCTGGATACTGATTATTTCTGGATTTTTGAAAAGCATGCACAGGTCAACTGTACTAGCAATGTTTTATCTCCTAACTTGAGTGGAGAATGCATTGATATATCCATTATTTTCTCTAAACCTTTCCTTTTGTCTTAAATACTTTACACATGATTTGAAGCAAATATAACAAAACAGTGGCATCTACTAAACACAAATAGTACATACATTTGTACCAACCACTAGGAATATTTTTGGAATGTTCCACTTTTAAGAAATATGTGAATAATTACTTAGACTTTGGTTTTAATTTAATAATTAGTTATTTAGTAACTAGTTTTATTAAATACCTTATTTTATTATATAGACCAAAATTATTCACTTGTTTTGAAATTATACACAATTTTAGACAGAACATACTAACTTCCCGCTTTGATCACTGAAAAGCTTAGTATTCATATTTCCAATCCCATTTTCCCCGATTTTTGTTATCTACCTTGCACACTGTCCATGTTCCTAACACTCACATTCCATTTTCTAATTCTGTTGTTCCGTAGTACTGAATCTGTATTTAAGCCAAGGTGATCTCACAGTCCACCACAGCTTCCCTCTCAACCTCTTCAGTTCTGAGCTGGCTAGCTTCCATTGCCAAGAGGTGTTTAGAGTAGCACCCCCACACACACTTTTCACTGACTTTCCTTCAAGACATCTGCTTGCTTACTTTATAGGTGAATGACATCTCAGCTGGCTCAATGTGTAAGGTCCCTCATTTCTTGCAGGCACTGCTCCCTTGAATGCTAGTGGTATTGAATGTTGCTATGAAGAAGTCCCAGATTTTTACCCCTTTTATTGGTTTGATTTCCTATCCAGAAGCCTGAAGATTTCTCAGTCAGTCTCATTCTCTTTCCCCCTCCTTCCCTTTTTCTTCCTCTTCCTCTCGTCTGACTCTATTTCCCTTTTTCTATCTCTTGCTACTTTTTAAAGGCACAATACTGTATTTTATCAAAGTAGAAATGACTTAAATCCATTCTGAAAAACGTTTTTATAAAACGCACTGAATACCATTGTAGCAATATAGAATTTTGATAGAATATAGAATATAGAATTTGATAGAATTTTGGCTGTGTATGGTGTTTCCTAAGGACTTCCAAAGTTTCCAACCACACACAGACACTTTATGTACCTATAATCTCGAGAAAGAAGGAAAACTCAGAAAGCATAGGAACAAGTCTCTAGATGCTCCAATCCATGTCTTTTTCAAGTGGCATGCAGGGTGCTTGACCTGGATCTTAATGCATTCTGCTCCTCCTCAGTCAGGTTGTTGGCCCTAAGAGCTGGAGATACCTAGGGGCTGACAGGGTCCCCTAACCAAGCTAAGGTGAACTCCCAAAGATACTTATAAAATGGCAGTCAATTTTTTCAGACCACAGAAAAGCAAATATAAGACAAGAACAATACTAATAAAATAAAAACGTAAAAGTCCCAAGAAGCAAATGAATTCTATCTCCTCTGAGAAACAACAGAACATTAAACAGCTACTTCTAAGACCTGGACAAGCAGGTAAGCAAAGACAAACTTCACCAATTTAGTAATAGGTGTCTTCCACAGAGCTACAGCCATCTCTCACAAGCCCCTGGGTAATAGTAGCAACCCAATGACCCCTATGCCATCAGGTCATGCTCTCCACCATCCTCACCGGTCTGGTAACCGATGATAGCACACAGTTACTACAAAGATCACGGCAAAAGCTCTACAGAGACTGGACCTGACCTCACCTGGTGGGAAGCACAGAACCTTCCTTGAGGCTTCCTGAACAATAATGAGCTTTATTCTAAAAGTTCTCTAGCTTGACCAGATGAAGTCTTCTCATTGTGAAACTAAAGTTTTCCTGAAACAACTTATGCTATTTCAATCCATGTATTCTGTTGACTAGGTTCTTTTCTTCAGGGACATCAGTTATGCATACATTGGGTCATCTCCTTTCATGTGTTTTTGCCTTTATTTTTTCCAAACCTTTTCATCTATATTCACTGGAATTATCTCTTCTGTCAGTTATTCAATTTCATTTTAGTCTTTGCTGAATCTATTTCTGTTTCATTAAGTCTATTCATTCCCATTTCATCTCATTGTTGTTATCTTTTTGTCTTTTGGCTTTTCTGAACTGAAATTCTCAATAAGTTGATCTATAGCACAAAGCTGGAAAGACTCTCCTTGAAGTTACCTTCTTTCAGATTTTACAAACTGCATTCTTTCTTCCTCTTTCATTTTTTCAACATAGAATATCTGCATTAACTACTGTGTCACTGCTCTTATCTTATCAGACAGTTTTCCACATGCTTTATCTGCAAAATACAGGTGACTTTAAAAATTTTATTCCCTACACAAGTTTACTGGATTGTCACTGGAGCTTTAGCAAGTGGGCTAGTTCTTTATGTTCTGAAATCTAACAAAATGTTGGAGTTTGAATGAAGAGATATATATAATCTGTTAGAATAAAATACCCAACCTCTCCTCGCCCCTGAGAGTTTGTGTAAGTGTCCTACCCTACAGTGCAGATTGTATTGTAACAAGGAGACAGAAGCCCTGAATTTGAAGCAGTCAACCATTCAGGCCATTTTCTCATTTTTCATTTGATCCTCCTTCACATTGATTTCTCCTACTCTTCACTGATAAAAAACCAATAATGCCCACTCAGTTTGCTTCTTTCTAGATTTGGGGTTATTGAAGACAATTTCCAGTGTGACTTCTGTAAGATACACAGTGCTCACCCCTGATTAATTAATGTCTTACACTTTTGTAGACTTTTTTCTTTTAAACTTCTTGAGCAAAAGCTCAAAGGAAGGAAATTCAGTAATGATGCTTCAACTTGCATTCTTAACCAGGGAGACCAAGACCATTTATTCTGCAAGAGACCCACTGGGTGACATAAAACAAGAACTGCTTTTAAGACAACGTAAGTTTTGGGTTAATAGGATAAGGGAGAAATAGAGAATCAGAAATAAAGACTGTAAGATACACATTTACAATTGAAGTTCCAGAATACTACTTTTGTTTTGTTTTTTTTTTTTTTGTTTTTTTGTACCAGAGATTGAACTCACAACCTCACGCTTGCCAAGCAGACACCTGTGTGGCTGAGCTAAATCCCCGCACCCAGAATACTATTTCTAAAAGGAATCACTAGGTTTACTTTTCATGGAAGCCAGTAAATCATCATTTGAAACTATACTAATACTTACATGAAATATAAAGCTTTAAAAATCATGTTTCAATGAAGTACAAGTACAAAAAAATGTTGCAATCAAAAACACAAAGGTGGAGGTACAATGGGACATGCTTATAATCCCAAAGCTGAGACAGGAGGAATGCAAGTTTGATCGCAGCTTGGGCAACATGGTGAAATTCTGTCTCAAAATAATGAATGAGGATATAGCTCAGTGCAAAGGCCCTTGGTTCAGTTCCCAATGCCAGGGGAAAAAAAGGCTCATGAGGTATACCAGTCAAATAACAACAAAATGTTACACTAATATATCCAGAAATAAATATTTGTGAAGCAAATAAACAATCCACTTGCTCCCTGTGTATTTGATAAACACTTGAGTACCATTTATGAGTTAACCCTGAGCTGAGTGAGTAAACAAAGTCCCTAACTTTTAAAGAATTTTAAGTGGAAAAAGTAGAAAATCAGTATACATGATGATGTACAGAAATGTAATTAAAGATTATTAATACTGCTATAAAGAAAAAAGAAAAACACAAAGAACTTGTCTGAACTGGATGGTCAGGGAAGAGCTCGCTGGGAAAATTAAACTAAGATCTAAAGGATGAGAGAGATCAGCCCTAAGGTAGAGCAAAACAGTCTACACAGAGGGAATAGTAAATGCAAAGAACGCCCTTAACAAAAGGATGCACCTAGTGAGTTTTAGCTAAAGAAAGAGGGCTGGTGAGGCAGTACAGAAAACAAAGACAAGAACAGAACAAAGTGTACCTGGGAAGGTAAATAGTGATCAGTATACAGGACCACTAAGTTTAATGGGACAACAATACGTTTTCTTTTTCTTGGTACCGGGAATCAAACCTGCACTTGCCAGACAGGTGCTTATGCTGCTAAGCTAAATCCCTGGCCCGGCAATAGATTTTTAAAAAGTAGTAAATTATATGAGTTATATTTTTAAATATCACTCTAATTCCTATTTAGAAAACAGATTAAGAGGAAGGAATGTAGGGTCGAGGATACAACTCAGTGGCATAGCACCTGCCTGGCAAGTACAAGGCCCTGAGTTCAATTCCTGGTACCAAAAGAGAAAAAGAGGAAAGAATGGTAAAAAGTAGGTAGAAGACGAGAGTCTGGGCATAAAAAAGAATAAAAATGCCATGCATTTGGTGACAGCTGATGAGGCTTGATACTGTACCAAATGACTTCCAGATGTCTTGCTTCAAGAGAGGGAAGGGATGCCAGGTAAAAGGGTAAAATCATATAGAGGCTAACACACATTGCTCTAATAATATCTAGTATAACAACAGAAGGAGCACTTTCTCGAGTTTAATTTCACCTTTTGTTTTCACAGTGGCAGTACTAGAGGAAGTCAGAAGTGATTAGATTTGATGTAGGGTTTTTTTTTTTGTTTTTTGGTACCGGGGATTGAACTCATGACCATGCACTTGCAAGGCAGGTGATTACGCCACTGAGCTAAATCCCCGGCCCTGGTGTAGGTTTTAAAGGCAGGACTAACAAGATTTGCTGACATACTGCAGTAGGGAGACCCCTGAGTGGTCCCCACAATCTCTGACTGTTGGCACTTATACCCAAGTGTGAGCAGGCCAATCACTTGCTTTTAACTAGCAGACTACTGCAAGTATAATGGGAAGTCATTTCTCTGAGTCATCCTACACACAGACTCAGTCAAGGCTCTTCTTGTGGCCCAATAAAGTTAGCAGCCATACTGGTGAGATCCGAGAGACAAGGAACTGTGGGTGGCTTCCAGAAGCTAAAAGCAACCTCTGTGAGTTGAGAGTCCATAGCCAGCAGGAAGATGGGCCCTCACTCCTATGACCACAGGAAACTGACTCTACCAGCATCTGAGCATGGAATTCATCCTCAGTTGAGCTTCTAGATGAGAACACAGGCCAGGTAATACCTGAGTGCGCAGAACCCAGGTTCTGAACAACCAAAATTGTCAGATAATAAATACATGTTATTTTAAGTGGCTAAATTTATGGTAATCTTTTATTTAACAAGAGCTATGCAATATACATACCACTGTGGAGTGTGAAAAAAACCAAGACATCCAAGATGATGCTAAGACTTCTGGCTGAAGTAAACAGAAAAAGATGAAGTGATTAACTGAGATGAGAACACATGGTAAGTTTATAATTCCAATTAGACAGACAAAAGATTGAGGAGTTGACGATATGGGTTCAAGTGAAAAGTCAAAGCTACAGATATAAATTTGGGAGTCACCAGCATAAAAGCCAAGATACTACTTATGAACACAGAGAGACTAAAGATATAGCTAGATGCAGATCACAGGCTGAGCCCTGGGGTACACCATCATTCAGAAATCTGTCAAAGGGGAAGCAGCTGAAGAGTCCAAGAAGGAATAAGTAGTTAGAACTATCTAGAGAAAATGGTATCCTGGAAGCCAACTGGTGAAGTATTTAAAAGAGGGAAAGATTGACTGCCAAATGTCCATCCAAAAAAGGACTAAGAATGGACAATAAAGAATTCTATTCCTCAGTCACACCAGCCACATTCAGGTGTTCAGCACCGCATGTGGCTAATCACACACAGACTACAACTTCCACTGAACAGCACTGATTTGCAGAAACAGAACATGCAATAAATGAACACAGATGTAGGTAAAGGGTAAAAGTGATGGTGGAAGTTTGTGGAAGTTCTTTGCTGATGAATTTTTATCTTTCAAAATATAAGTAGGAGGGTGGAGGTGGCAGTGTCTTCAGCAGCTCCCAGTGCAGGATGGTGCTGGAAGTGGTGGTGTTACTGGTGGCAGCAGCAGGAGGAGAAGCAATGCCCACTGTGGGTATAGCATGGTGGATTTTGAAAAGTTGAGGAATATTGTTTCTAGTTTTATAGTTTCTGAACTACAAGTGTTCCTAGGCTTTACTGCACAGAATAAAAGTGGATGCAAGCATGACCTCCTGATGAAGGTCCTGTATTTACTCAAGAGCCGCTGCAGAGCTGTGGTTCAGATTAAAATCTGAGAATTATATAGATGCTGATACCCATGGACTCTTGAAAGGCTTCCTGACTTATCTGCAATCAACTCATCAGTTTTCTGGGCCGGGGATATAGCTCAGTGGCACAGGACCGACCTGGCAAATGCAAGGTCCTGAGTTCAATTCCCGGTACCCATACCCACACACAAAAACTCATCAATTTTCAGTTTGGATGGTAGCTCATCACCCGTAGAACCTGACTTGGCTGTGGCTGAAATCCACACCTTCAGTTACATCTCACTCATCATCCTCTCCTGTTGGTTCTAGGCTACTTCAAGATACTAAGTCCACTGCTGAAATGCAGCAACCATCTCCTCGAATTCCTCCTGTCCATCCTGATGTGCAGTTAAAAAATACCTGCCCTTTTATGATGCCCTTGATGTTCTCATCAAGTCCACAGGAGTAGCTCAAAGTGCTATTCAACAATTTCAGAAGTTTTTTATTTTTGCTTTCACACCTCAACAAATGAAGAGAGATATGCATACTGATACACATATCTGGACTTTTTGCCAGGTGGTCAGAGAGATTATACAGTTCAAGTTCAGCTGAGACCTTGCCTGGCAGAGCCAACTTGTCTGCAAGACAGTAACTATCCCAATAGTCTATGTATAAAAGTAAATGAGGGAGGAAAAAAGTAAATGGGAAGCTGTTTCCATTGCCTGGTTATGCACCACACCCCAAAATGGCATTGAGCAAAAGCACCCTGGTCACCCCTTGAATACTGTATCTTTAGTTAGGTTGTCCTCATCTGTGCCAAACAAGATTTCTATTTCTTGGGATCCAAAATTGAAAAGAATTATTCCATGTTGATATATTTTGTACAACAACTAACATCAGTGATGTTTTTATGGAGATTAAAAATGAAAGATATTAGAAACCCTAATCATTCCAGAGCACTAATGAAAGAAAAACTTTCTGTAGATCCTGATAGTGAAATTGCTAAAACTAATCTCTGGGTGTTCTTGACTTGCCCTGTAGGGAAAATGAGACTAACAATGCCATGCTGTGCAGTGATGTGTACATATCTGCGGTGTTTCGATGTTGCTTATTATTTACAAATGAATGAGAAGAAGCCCACCTGGATTTTTCCTGTATGTGACTAAAAAGCTGCCTATGAAAGTCTAATATTAGATGGGCTTTTTATGGAAATTCTCAATGACTGTTCTGACATGGATGAGATCAAATCTAGGAAGATGGTTCTTGGTGTCCAATGAGACCAAAGAAAAAAGTTTATGAAAGTATCCAGTCAACCATGTATAAAAATAGAAAGTTCAAGTGTCCTCAGTAAGCCTTATTCAGTTACTGTAGCCAGTGAGGCAAGCAGGAAAAATTAAAACGTTATGGACCTAACAACAGAAAGCTCTTCTGATGAAGAGGAAGATCCTTTTGCTAAAACGAAATGCATCTCTATGTTAGAAACACAAAACAACCAAGCAAAGGGGTCCTCATGTATCAGCCATCTTCTTATGGGTACCCAGTGTGATTTCAGTTGATCCTGCTGCCATTCCACCTCCTTTAATAGAATACACAGTGCCACTCCACCACACACCAATATCAAGGATGTCATCAGATGTGCAAGGTTTGGATTTTCTTTCTCTTATCCCAGTTGAGCCCCAACAATACTGTTCTATGTTTTTGGATAGTCTCACCTCACACTTAACAGGAAGCAGTATGTCTGCCACCATTACTACCCCCATGAAAGCAGTACTATTGTTAGTTCACCCAGCTGCAGGAATGAGACAGAGGTCATAACCAGCAGTAGAAATAGCACTCCTGACATCATCTCATTGGACTAAAGAAGGATGTGCTTGATTCTGGGAATCATTAATCAAAATTGCTTTTTCTTGGATCTCTGGTCCACGGAAACTTTTTGGGAGGAGGGGCAATTTGATATTTATTGAAACATCAGGTGGATCCTTTTGCTTTCTGAGAGATGAACACAAATGACAGCAGCACGAGTCGAATGACAGGCAAGGACTTCTTAGCCATGCCACATACTGAGCATCAGATACATTCAGCCATAAACAGTCTTGAACAGTGGATTTCAGTGTCATACTGTTATGGTTTGTGTCCTCCCAAAGCCTCATGCAGTCATGGGGGTGGGTTTCTAGATTTTGTGATTGATTCATAGTCCAATGCTGAGATTATGAGTGTGAGTGCTACACTCACCCTAGGGTTAGTAGTCTACATACAACAGAAGGGACAGAAAGAGTCTTTTCTCCTCTCTCTTTTTACTCTTGCTGTTTTTGCTGTCTTCTGCAACCATGAACTTGCCCTCCACCATGAGCCACCCTGCCTTGGACCCAGAAAATTACGGACTGAAACCTCCAAAAACTGTGAGCCAAGTAAACCTTTCCTTCCTTAGTTTTGGGAGTCAGGTATTTTGTCTCAGCAATGTGAAAAAAGTAACCAAGAGACATATACCATTGGATGGATTCTACATATTATTTTTAAAAAATTGTTGTATAATTAAACAGCAATAAAAATCATATAAATATTTTTTAAAAACATAAATAGGAAATAAAATCATTGGCTAAGAATAAAAACAGAAGAAAAGGTCATGGAGATTTGTATAATGAAAAAAGGGATAACAGAGAGAAAATAAGACAGAATTGATGGACTTCTGTGAGGCTCAAAGATTTTTGGATCTGGAGTACCGAGGGGAAAACCTAAAGAATTTGGAAAGTGTCAGGTGAGGTCCCCTGCAAGTAGAGTCAGAAGGTATGTGTATGTGTCCACATGCATGTGTATATGTGCATGTATGTGTGCGTTTCTTCTTCTAGTACTGGATTGGACCCCAGGGTCTCATGTATTCTAAGCAAGTGCTCTGTTCCTAAATTACACCTCCAGCCTTTTTTTTATTTTGAGACAAAATCTTGCTAAACTAAATTACCCAGGCTGGCTCTGAACTTGCAGTCCTCCTGCATTAACCTTCTAAGTAGCCGAGACTATTGGTATGGGCCACCATGCCTGACCTGAATGGAATCCCTGGGCAAGTGATTAATCCAGGAAATCCTCTCTGGACAAACATGCCAGAAAGTGAGATAAGTAAGATACAGAAAGAAAAGCTAAGCAAAAAGAAGGTTGCAGCTGAGGTCTAGCTTTGGCCCAACCTCAATTGGAGCTTGGTTTTAGTAAAAAGAATACTATAGTTTTCCCACACAGAAGCAGGTTTAGGCCCTTCTACTTCCATGTCAGTCACTGACTGCGGGCTGCAGTGAACAAACATCCTGGTTTGCTCAGGACTGAGAAGTTTCCTGACAGGCAGGACTTTTCAGTGCTACACCTGAGAGAGTCCCAGACAATCTAGAATGGTTAGGGGCTGTCCCAAGTATAGGGCGTGACCTTCTAGGTGTTCTGGGTAAGACGGTTCCAAAGTGCTAAGAGAATTATTCAACCGGAGATTTAGCTCAGGGGTGTAAGTGCCTGCCTTGCAAGTGCATGGTCGTGAGTTCAATCCCCAGTTAAAAGAAAAAGAGAGAGAGAGAGAATTATTCAAAGGAGACAGCTATGAGCTGACAACAACCAGCTTTCACAGCAGCTGGTGGGTGACTGGATGCACCAGCCAAGTAAAAGTGAAGAGCTCTAGGCACCTAGCACAGAAGGGGTTGGCTGGAATGTACAGAATGCACAGAAATGAGATTACTGATAAGAACACAATCTAGAAGTGCCCAAAGGAGTGATATGCCTGAGATAGACTGGACTGGAGAGATGGGATTCGCCTCTGAAGAACTATGGGGCTTCCTTTGACTGTCCAGCAAAGAGAGAGGGGAGATGGACAGCTGTCTTTCCCCCAGTGGCAGGGTGTGTATAGGAGGAGCTCAGTAACAACCAATCTACTGCAAGACCTCCAGAGCTGTTTGTGCCATCCCAATGTTGTAGTGAAGAATTTGCTTTAAATCTGTGTATAAAACTGAAATAAGAGGACACTTTAATTTTGTATTAAGGCCCTGTAATTAATGCATGCCTATAATCCCAGCACTTGGAAACTGAGGCAGAAGGATCATGAGTTCAAAGCCACTTTAGGTTACATAGTTCTAGGTCAGCCTTGGGACCATATAGCAAGACCCTGTCTCAAAACAAACGAACATCATTTTAGGAAAACATCTGTATTCTAAGAAAAGAAAATAGCAGCATCTATGATAAAGGGAAAGAAGAGAACCTGACAGAGGAGTAATCTGACCTGACCATCACAAGTATCTCATCAGAATTTCTGAGGCTTGAACTAACAGAGCAGCAGCGAGACAGAGCTTGGGCCAGTTTTACTTGAGAGACACTTTGAAAATGCAACTATCAGTCTCAGTGATTTATTGCCCCTCCTTTTTTTAAATCTATGCCTTCTTTAGAGATGCTTAGCAATTCTTTTATTATTCTTTTTATTTCTTCTTTTACCTGAGATAGTATTTCTGTTCTAATTTCTTTTATAGCCTCATGAAGTTGTATCTTTACTTCAGTTGCCATCACTTCAGAAACTTCAGGTGTATGACTCCTCATCTCTTCCATGTTTTCATCTCCTGGACTTGCTCTGCTTGGGTTGGAGTCCAGGGACTGCCTTCTTCTTTGTCTTGACATTTTCTTGGGTTCCTCCAAACAAGTGGGTTGTGGGGTCCCAGGCACTTCCTGTATTGGTTACAATTACTCCAGGGCATGACTGTTTGATTCTCCTGGGTTCTCCTGGCCAGTGCTGGCCACGGGTATCCAATGGTGGCCACTGGGTGAGCTGGTGCAGGGCCGGCTGTTTTTCCCAGCCTGAGCTGGCTACCTGGAGTAAGCTCGGGCACAGGGCCAGCTGCTGCCTCCCTACTGAGCTGGTTACCTGGAGGCAATGTCTCCTGATGGCTTCTAGAGTGCACATGGGAGCAGGGTCTGCCTCTGCCTCACAATCCAAACTGGTTACCAGTGGGCAGTGTCTCTCCACTTGATTTTTTCTTCTTTATATCTTCTATTTCTTTGGTGATACTTTTTTTTTTTAAAAGACAATGTCTCAGTATGTAGTCCAAGCTGGTCTTGAACTTGTTACGCAGCACAGAATGGCCTCAAACTCTAATCATCCTGCCTTAGCCTCCCAAATGCTAGGATTATAGGCATGTACCATCATGCCCAGTTCTTTTTTAGTGCTTTTTAAAAAATTATTATTTTTTTTTCAGTACCTACAGTTTACAATCACCTTGGGGAGTACATGTACATAATAAATCATGGTTCATTTCTTTTTTAATCTCCCCTGCTTGCTCTAAATTAATTTTTGTTCTTATTAATATTAGTAATCTTATCACTGTGCAGCCCAGGCTGCCTCAAACTTACAGTGATCCTTCTATTCTAACCACCCAAGTGTGCCACATAGCCAGCTCTGATTTTCTACTTGTATTTTTTTCAAGTGCATACATTTCCTTACAGTAGCATTCTTACAAAGACTGCTTCAAAATCCTTGTCCAATAATTCTAACGTGTCATCCCAGTGTCAGTATTTCTTGATTGTTTTTTCATTCAAGTTGGTATTTTCTTGGTTTTTGGCATGACAAATGATTTTCAACAAAAATCTGAATGTTTTGTGTACAATGCCATGAGAATCTAGGTCTTATTAAATCATCTGTCACGGCAGGGCTTGTCTGGCACCACTCCAGTGAGATGGGGAAGGTCGGCTGTAGTTAATGCCATTACTGTCAGGTGAAGGTAGAACTCCAGGTTCCCTATGTGGTGTGCACTGATGCTGCAGGAGTGAGAAAGGCCTTACTACTGTCTAGTGGAGATGAAAGTCCTGGCCCCTACTGGCATTTTTCATGACATCCTAAGAGAGTTGGGGGCACCTCATCACGTCTTAGAGGCAGACATCTAAGCTTTCCAGCCAGACTTCGGCAGTTCATGTGGATAAGGAGCCACATTTCTGTGGTGTTTGGCTGAAGAAGAGCTACTCATATAAGCTTTGTCAAGAAAGAAAGAAAGAAAGAAAGAAAGAAAGAAAGAAAGAAAGAAAGAAAGAAAGAAAGAAAGAAAGAAAGAAAGAAAGAAAGAAAGAAAGAAAGGAAGAAAGGAAGAAAGAGAAAGAAAAGGAAAAGGAAAGAAAAGAAAAGAAAAGAAAAGAAAAGAAAAGAAAAAGAAAGGAAGACAGGAAAGAAGGAAGGAAGGAAGGAAGGAAGGAAGGAAAGAAGGGAAAGAGAAAGAAAAAAGAAAAGAAAAGAAAAGAAAAGAAAAGAAAAAAGGAAAGGAAAGTTAAGTTTTGTCTTGGGGACTGGAGATGTAGCTCAGTAGCAGAGCACTTGCTTATTAGCATGTACAAGGCCCTGGCACCCAAAAAATTTTAAAAAGCACCCAAAAATTAAATTAAAAAAAATTTTATTGCACTGTTCCTTTCCTGGTCTTTGAGTTAAGGAGAGATTTTCTTGTGGCTTTTCTGGCTTTTATCTGTTGACATACCAGCCAATTTTCCCAATGTCAGAAGCAAAAAGAAAACCTTCAGAAGGTTACATCATTCCATGAGCCCTGCAGTCACTAGCCAGACTGCTGCTGCAGGCTACCTTTTTCTATCTTTCAGAGTTTTCTCTTGCTTGTTCTACATACATACTCGAGCTTTCTAACTGTACTTATGGGGGGTGGGCGGGGGAGACACAGGTTAACTCTCATTCTTTATCATTTTAAAAAATTTTCTCTTTTCATATCCTATTTCTAATCCAATACCTATTGTATTTATTTAATCTGGGTCCTTTAGATTTGTCTTCAATTCTGAAGTTATTTTCAAACTTTTAAAATTCTTAACTTCTATCCTCTCATTTCTGGGTTTTTCTAGTTCTGATTAGATTGCTCTTTCACATCACATACCATTTCCTCACTGCACTAATACTGAATTATAATTGCCATTAGTTTTATGAGTATATTTTTAAATGTGCAATGCTTTCTTGTATCAATAGAGTTAGACTATTCTTTTTTTCTCATAAGAACTTTCTACGAGATTTAACCTTGATATTTTTAATTATTTAAAATAATTTAAGCACTTGTTTCTCCTTGTGCTTTTCCAGGGGCAGCCAGGTGTAGAGTTGTTTTCCTAAGTTCTCAGCTCTCAAGTCCTCTTCAAGGGCACTCACTTGTTGAGATCTCCTAGCTCTATATCCTTCAGATAGTTATCTGAACTTTCTTTTACTTTGTCTCTAGTGTCCCTGCCCTATTCAATCTGAATTCATCTCCAGTGTTTAGCCTCAGTGTGGAACTTGCTTCTGCACAAAAATTTAAGCCAATTCATTTTGAGAATGAATAAACTGTTCCAACCCCTTTTAATCCTACTGTGGATCCTTTGAACTCACTCCACTACTACAAAATGCAAAACTCAGAAATTACACTGCTACTCTCAAATCAGTCTGCTGAGCCTCTGACTAAGCCCCTTCTCACCACTCTGGTTCCTAGGGAACTCCCACTGCTCTGCTCTGCTCCTTGCTGCACAGACACTGATACCACACAGGTCTTGTGCTATTAATAGCTCAGCACCATCCACTGATGAAGAACAAGCTTGGCTATAGAACTTGTCACGTATATGTTTGGATTTTGCTATCCTTGCTGTCCTGTGTGTTTCTGCTGTTGTTGTTTGTTTGTCTGTTTTGAGACAAGGTCATGCTATGAAGTTCAAGGCTGGCCTTGGGCTCACTTTGTAGCCCATGCTGGTCTCAAACTTGCAATGATCCTTCTGCCTCAGCCTCCTGAGTGCTGAGATTACAGGAATGGACCACCACACCCAGCTTGTCCCCTATGTTTTAATAACTATATTAAGGGGAACTGAAAATCTACACCACCACTATTATATTCCAGGATCTCCGAAAGGATGCCAGTGTTTTACAATCTTCATTAATGGAAAATGCCTAGAAAATTTCCAGACCAAAAAACATGCACGAGAAAGTGCTTAAAAATTTGTTCTACAAATTAGTTTTTGTAGTTAATGGCACTATGATGATGTATATTTTCCCTTCAAAATAAGTGGCACAAGATAGTAAATGGACTTTGAACCCTGGGGGATATAAGTGGCATGATTTCCATTATCAAATTATAAATGCAAACCATTTGACTTATGAAACTATTAATTTAAAAGACAAAGTAATCTCATATTTATATCATCTACTGTATGTACATAAAGTAAAATATTAAAATTTTGATAGAATTTTTAAAAAGATAAATTATTGCTTATTATGACAATGAATTCTCTGTTACTCTCAATTTCAAAAACTCAGCATACATCAAAAAGATATATGCTGTCTTGAAATGTAGTCTTTAAAATGTAAAATATGTAGTCTTTAAAAGACTACTTCCAAAATATTAACAAATTTTTCACAGGTAATAGAATTATTTTTCTTCTCACTTATCTGTATTGTATAAATTTTCAAAATTCTGAACAAAGCTTCTTGCAAAAACATTTAAGACAACTTACGCTAGAACCATGTTGTAATCTGAGTGGTTGAACATATAACCTCCAACAATCCACATTATATTTCCATTCACCACAGCTTTATGAGATGCTCTAGGGAGCTTTAAATTCGAATATTCCTCTCGCGTCCAAAATGACTGGTTAGCTGGCACAGGAATTGAACATCCAGGACCTAATAAAACATAAATTAGCTTTATAAACTGCAGTTTGAAAGTTTATTGCATTTCAAGTTTTAATCATCTAAATGTAACAAATATTTAAGGAATATTTTGTCTTTCCTTTAGCATCTAAATATCAAGCAAATCTCTTTTTGCTTTTAATTTAATTCTAGGTAATAACCAAGGGTAATCTCTAATAAAATACAAAATTACACACTAATGATGACTTGGCCACACCCAGGTTATGTGTTTGCAGTAATGAAAAACAGATCTCAGCACAAAGACTACACAGAAGAATTATTTATTCAGCCAGGGTTGGTGGCTCATGCCTGTAATCCCAGCACTCTAGAGGCTGGGGCAGCAGGAAATAGCCTGGGCAACATAGTGAATGCTAGGGCCAGCCTAAACTACAAAGCAAAACCTTGTCTCAAAAAACAAACATAGAAAATTATTCAAATAAACACTTTAGGGCTAAAATGTAACAGTTAGATCTCCCAATAATAATAAAAACTATCTTCTGGTAAAGTAAGGAACTTAACAGAAGCAAGAGAGAGACTTCTTTCTTGGGAGTCTGAGCTGCTGCTGCAACATCAGTAAGGTGGAACATACTCAAATACTCCAGCTAGTAACTCCTCAATATCAGTCACACCCAACAAACTAAAGCATTTAAACAAGCACATTTCCTTTCAAAATAAAAAGGTCATGAGCAAGGTATAAGTATATCAAAAGATTATTAAATCAGTAACAACTGTCTTTACTCATTTCTTAAAGAATCCTCTAGGATTCCTTCAATTATCTATTTCTGTAGATAATGCCAGTAAGTGACTGCACCAAGATTCTAATGTGTAACTGATCTCAATTTTCTCTAAACTTAGGGGAACTTTTTGAAGGAACAACATTATTGTCAGCTCTTCTTCCATCTTCCAGCTTGGTTCTCAGCTAGTGTCACCTTATGGCTGAGACCAAATCATCTGACTTTCACAAGTGAGTTTCAAAAAATATCAACCCCTCCACAACTCAAAGGAGACCACTTTCGCATATGTATGAAAATGAATGTAAGAAGCAGAACAAAGGGCTATGAAAGCTTAAGTGCCATCTGATATTGGCTAACATACACTATATGGATGCTGAGTATGACGCCAACAACAATTTATTAAACAGGAAACATTCTGTGAATTGAAAGAAAAATGTGTATAGAAGTGCTTACCCTGCCATTCAGAGAAGCAGGAGCACCCTCTGACATCGCTTGAATTGCAGATGCCTCGATTAGGAAAGCCACAGTTGTCTATACAGTAAGGAATGTCACATGATTCACCTTTCCAGTTTTCAGAACACTCACACTCAACAGTGTTGCTGCTGTTACTGATCTTACAGACTCCTCGGCCTGAGCAGTTGTTCGGACACATGTCAAAACTATAAAGACATTGGGGAAAACTAAATCAACATACAGCAATATGCCAATTAATTCAGTAAACTTCCTCCTACACAAGTTTTAGGATCTCTCTCTCTCTCTCTTCTGATCACTCACAAATCTAACTGTAGTACTTTGCAAATGGGGCCACTTGACATTGCATAGCTAGGGTATTCGACATACAAGTCAGCAAATCAAATCAACCATGCTGGATCCTCATAAGAAAACAGTAGAGTAAGTAACTCATAAAGTTTTATAAACTGCAAGAAGAGAAGAGATTTCAAAATTATTCAGACTTAACTACTTCAGGCTGGGACAACTATTCTTGTAGCCTATTAGTGCTGAGTGTTACATAATAGCAGAGTTCACACTAGCAAGTGGGGAGTGGGGAACTGTTGACACTCATGGTACATAAAACCCTGAATAATTTCTGAAAGTTGTAGAATTGTTGAGATGGGCATGGTAGTGCATGCCTGTTATCCCAGCACTTGGGAGACTAAGGCAGGAGGACTGTTGCAAGTTTGAGACCAACCTTAGCTACAAAGTGAGTCAAGGTCAGCCTGAAGTGCACAGTGAGACTCTGTCTCAAAAAAAGAAAAAAAAATCATTGCAGATTAATGCTCAGATTGCTGTGTTTAAAGTTTCTTAACAATTGTATCTACCTGATTTCTGATGAAGAGAACAGGCTAATTTACCTTAATTTATAAGTTTAACTATACTATGTCACATAACATGACCTTCGATAATCATATTGCCAGCCTTCTGAAATGACACAATTCAGATTTTCAAAAGGAGGAGATAATGCACTGTCATGATACTTTAAGAATATAGATTCTTCTACTAATGAGTGTATGACAATTGCTAGAAGTTGTTAACTGTACTTAGCAAAAGTATTTTTATTCATTAGCAAGAAAACACCCTCTCTTCCAAGAGAAGCTCAAGAGCAGCAACACCTGAGTTAAAACTGTGTCCCACCACCACCACTCACATTCTCAATTATTTAACTTTTTGTGCCAGTTTCTTCAATTATACAAAGAGTAGAAAAACACTGCGCATGACTCACTGAGTTTTTAAAAGAACTTTAAATGAGAATACCCATGCAAACTGCACAGCACTGCATCTGCCACACTGTAAGTCCTCATTGTAGCAGTCTCCGTCGTCATTATGATTAATTACATAGTCTTTTGAAGAAAATCATAAACATCAGATTTAAATATCTTACTTGTAAGTGATATTAAATCCAGTCAAATTATAAGCAGCATCACTAAAAAAATGCAGCAGGGCATAACCTGATGTGACAACAACCTCGGGGACAGTCTCATTGCTGTCTCTCTCAGGAACAATGAGGCCACTGAAAGAGAAACACAGACACATCAAACCAGAATTCATCTTTACAGTTTTAAAAGCCAAATCCAGGAAGAAGCATGAATTCCCGTGATCAATGCACAGAGCCTTCTTATTAGTTCTAGGTCTAGTTAGCTCTGGATTCTCTGAGAAACGGCTCTGAAACTTTTGCTAGGCTTTATTAGATGTGTTTTGTTTTGTCTTTGTAGTACTGGGGATTGAAGCCATGGCCTTTGTACTTAACTGCATATCCTCAGTTCTTTTCTGTTTTTTACTTGGCATGAGCTACCATACCCAACTGACATAAAATGTTTCAATGCATAATATTTATTTATATAAAAATATTTTTAAAAGCTAGGCAAACTCATAACCCTAACATGACAGGCATTCTGATATATTTTCTTTGTCCAATTGGTATCACTTGTATTTTATTCTATTTTATAAGTACTACACCATAAGCAAATCCTTGTCACCTGAAGTTCCCTAAGCTCTCCCTAGGACCTCACTCAGAACCCCGAACATAATATTCTAAATAAATATGAGTACCAATAAACTCATGGGAGGAAAAGAAGTCCTGAGTCAAAGGATCTAAATAATGGCTTTAAGGTTTTTTTTGGTCCATAATACCAAGTTGTTTTCAAGAGAGATGCTAACATGACAATCTTGTCAATACAGAATAAAAGAATTCATTCCACCTCATCCTACCAACAAAGAGGATCAGCCCTAGTTTAATTTTGCTAAGGTAATAAATGAAAAGAGAACTCTTAAGTTATCATTTATAGTTCTTTTGTACTCCCAAGGTTATTTATTTTTCTTTTCTTTTTTATTTAAAAAAAATTTTTGTCTTTTTGAAACAGGGTTTCGCCATGCAGTTCAGGATGGCCTTGAACTCACTTTGTAACCCAGGCAGGCCTCAAACTTGGAGTGATCCTCCTACCTTGCTTCCCCAGTGTTGGGATTACAGGCATGCACTGCCACACGCGGCTCTCATTTTTCTAATGTTTAACTGCCACTTGCATTTCTTAATATGCCTACCACTTTTGTCCCACTACTGATTTAGCACCGCGTCTGTAAACATTCAGTCCCACAGAATGCACTTTGTACACAGAACCCACCCAGTGAAAAAGCACTACATATTTTATTACTCTCTTCCTTTACTTGCTCATCCCGAGCACTCTTGCTTTCTTAGAGCACACATATCACTACCCACCACACGGCTACCTTGCAGTTGTTTCTTTGTAGAGGAAACCCTTGTTGGCATATACAAAAACAAATATGTCAGAATCCCAATGGCAGCACTATCCAGGTGGCAACAGTCTGGAAAGCACCAAGTGCTCAACCATCAGAAGCCTACTGAATGAGTTATTATATAAGGTAGGAGTAGCTACAATAGCTGGAGAGGGAGGTGAAATGTTTTAAGGGCTAGATCTACCTCTTGAGTTAAACTTTAATTTAGCATATCCAGATCTAAATACAGTAGGAGAAAATAACCAGGTAAAGTTGCTCACACACAGTGCACCTCAAGGCATGTACCCGGTGGTCTTCACAACTCTTGTCAATCCAGGCCTTACTACCATATCGTTAACAATGGTCTTTGGACCTCCACCCGACCTCTGGGTAACATGACAGTTCCTTCAAGGGCCATAAAAGGTTAAAAATTCCACTTCCTGACAGAGTTAAGCCACTCACTGGTAAGAGCAAGTCCTAAAACCCACTTAATTTCACTCCAAGCCCAAATGCCTAAAACCCTTAACACAAAACCCCTAGGCTTATGAGCTTTTCTGATTGGCCCACTCCCTCCTGTGTAGCATAATTTCATTGTCAAATAAATCTTTGATCTTTAGTGTATGATTTTGCTGTTCCTTTTGTTCAGAAACTCGTATGTACAGGTCTGGAGGGAGCTAATCAAGGCATTCTGATGTAAAAGGAGGAAGCAAGGCTACAAAACAATGGACCTAATATAAGCACACATTTACCTGAACTTATATGAGTGCATATAAAAATGACTATAACAGTAATCAAGCATAGAATAAAGATGAGGGAGAGATGGGAAATTCACTTAATTTTTAACATGAAGACAGAACTCTAGGAGCCCTAAAACTCTAAAATATTCCAGGGTTTACAAAACACCAATGCATTTTCTACTAAATATTCAACGAATATTTACAAAGCACTCGTAAGGCACTGTTCTAAATACCAGGAATATAATAGTGAAAACAATGTCCCCATCTCATGGAGTTCAGCTAGAGAAACAAGCCTGTATACATACCTGTACGTACGTGCATGGGTGAGGGTGTGGGGGGTGTGTGAGTATACATAAAACGCCAGGAAGAGGTACTATAATGCCATGATGTTTTCCCTGCAGGGCAAAAGTTACTGCTTTAGCAAGGAAGATAAGGAGATAGGCACTGTTGCCTATCTGTAATTCTAGCTACTAGGAGGCTAAAGCAGAAACATTCTAAGTTTGAGGCCAGCCTGAGCAACTTAGCAAGACTCTGTCTCAAAATAATTTTTAAAAAGTCTGGGATGTAATGTAGGGGTTGCATAGTACGCTCAAAGCCCCAGATTCAATCTCTAGCACACACAAAAAAATGGTTTTAACTATATTTCATTTTCACTGGTTTTACATAAAGGTTGTATATCCTTTATCTGAATGATTGGGACCAGATGTATTTCAAGTATTTTGAGATCTGGAACATTTGCATATACATGATGAGATATCTTGGGGATAAGACCTAAGTCTAAACATGAAGTTCATTTATTTTCAAATATATCTAGTACACATAGCCTAAAGGTTTTATTATATCTTTAGTAATTTTGTGCATTATATCTTTAGTAATTTTGTGCAACAATTTCATGTTGTAAAATTTTCCACTTGTGATGTCACATCAAAACTAAAGAAGTTTCAGATTTTGAAGCAATTCAGATTTCAGATTAGAGATGCTTCATCTAAACCAGAATCCCCTGAAACACTGAAGGGATAGGTACTTGTAAAGCAGGCATGTCAAAAAGGCACATCAAAACTGTTATGGCTTATATCTAGATGTCCCCAAAGCCCTTAGATCTTGCCTCCAGATGTCCCCAAAGCCTCTTCTGAGAGGTGGCTGGATCATGGGTGTGTGAGACTGGATCACAGGTGCACAATAACTAGATTAGCCCACTGATTGGCTTAACATGGAGAACTCTAATTTCACCAGTAGATTAATCCATGGAGACCATAATTTGATGGCATTGTTGGATGGTGGTGGAAACAGGAGGGGAGTCTAGCATAAGGAAATGGATCAGGTGTGTGACTTTGGGGATTATATCTAGTCCCTGGCCCCTTTCTCCCTCGTGCTTTTTCCTTTCCTCTCTCTCCTTCCTGGATACTGTAAAGTAAGCAGCTTTCTTCCACAACAATCTTCTACCATGATGTTTCTGCCTCATCACAGGCCTAGAACCAATGGAGAAACTGACTATGGACTGAAACCATGAACCAAAATAAACTTTTCTTCCCAGAAGTTGTTTTTTTCTTGTGTATATGGTCACAATGACAGGCAAGTCATTGACATTTCTGTGTTCCAATTTCCTCAGATTCACAAAGGAGAAATCCCATGCAGCTCATAATGATGCAGTGAGGATTAAGCTGGTATAGCATGTGGAGTGCTTATTAGGCACCACCTCACCCTAGCAGGTGCTCAACATGAGATGGATGATGGTCTTTATGTGGTGGGAACATTCAGGTGATCCTGCCAACTGTAACTACATGAAGCTGGAGAAATGAATTGGTCAGCTGCCTCACTGCCAAGAAGCTTAAGCATTTGCTTCTATTCACTTCAAAAACTTAAAACTGTAACAGCTTTAGAGCTGATGGACTTTTCCCAGTGTAAAATAACTGGTTTATGACAAAAATAAATTTCTACAGAGTAAGTGAACACAAACACAGCCTCATCCAGCACACAAGGAAATGAAAAGTATATAGGTGAGGTAGAAATGCTGTAGGCATGCCTTCCAGCCGTTACCTAATGGCAGTCTGCCTCCCTATCCCTGCCCCTAGGAAGATCAACAGGTGCATGTGCAAGCCAGGTAGATGTCTGTGCAAGCCAGGTAGATGTCAGGTGCAGCGTAAATGTATGTGCAGTTGAGGCTGCAACCAATTGTTCTACTTGAGCAAATTTAGAATTCTTGGCCTTGAAGTTGTTCAGACCTTTATATTTTAAACACTGACCATTACTATTTTTATAATCATTTTTGAAAACTACAGAACTTTTTTTGGGGGGGGGGAGGATAGTACACACAGAGGCTTGAACCCCAGGCCTCTGCACTGAGCTACATCAAAGCTACTATTTATTTTGAGACAGGGTCTTACTAAATCACTAAGTTGCTCAGGCTGGGCTTGAACTTGCAACCTTCCCAAAGTGCTGGGATTAGAGGTGTGGTATTACTATGCCTGGCAGAACTAGGTATTTTCTTAATAGACCTGAAACTTGGCATAATTGTTCCAGACAAAAATGAGCTCTCTAGACACACATGACTTTATCACTATACTATGTAAATTTATTAATTAGTAATCCTCAGTTTCACATGCTTGTCTCCTTGCAAGCTTACATGCTCTTCAAGGGTTGAAAAATGTAGAAAAGTAAGGCAGGGGTCAGAGCCCTGGCAATTATAAAGTCCGGCAGAGTTGAAAATTTTGGCTGATGAAAGAGAGTCTCAGAATATGAGTTATGTGTCTTCCTTTGGTTATTTTCTCTAAGCATGCTGCAGTCTCACCATGATTTCAAATGGGAGCCAGACAGGCTAATTCCTGCTTTCACAAGGCTTCCTCTGTTAACACCAATGTCTAACATCTGCCTCATCAATATGTAACTTTAAAAATGGTAACTCTGAAAGGAACCACTCTTTTGAAAACTGTTCTCAGGGGCTGGGGATTTAGCTCAGCGGCATATGCACCTGCCTTGCAAGCGCACAGTCGTGAGTTCGATCCCTGGTACCGATTTAAAAAAACTGTTCTCAGGGGGGAAATCACTTTCCTTACTTCAATACCACTACCATTTCCCTACCAAAAGTACCCTACCAAAAGTACCTGCTTCACAAGGTGCCCCACACATGCACCCACTGTACCACAAAATCACAGTGTTGGAGAGTGGGAAAAGTCTTACATTGCTCCAGTGGTTCCTACATTTGTCTAGTAATAGAACCCTTTCGTTAAACTGATTTTTTTTTTTTAAGAACTTCAGCATATAAAAAGAAGAGCCAGGTATGGTGGCCTATGCTTATAATCCCAGCAC
>PVJX010016704.1:0-39766 GCA_004027295.1 Dolichotis patagonum | reverse complement strand
GCTATTCAGAAGAGGCAGGTCATTATGGCACAACCTGGAAGGATGTATTCTTCCCCCTGCTCCTGCCTGTTCTCTGCTTGTGGGCTCCCATGAAGTGAGAAGCTTTCTTACACCAAGTCTTTCCACCATTCTGTTCCTGCCTGAGAGCCAGAGGACCAAGGACTCAACCCGCTGAAACTGTGAGCGAAAATAAACATCTTCTCCTTTAAGTGGTAGTTGTAGGGTATTTTGTCTCAGTGACAGGAAAACTGACTAATGCAACACTTTTGAATAGTATCTTTTAAATGCTCTCCAAATCATTTAATTATTAGGAATCATTACTCGTGGATGGGATTTCAATTCCATAGGGAAAGGCATGAAAAAAACTAAGTGAAACTATATGTATACTCTTAAATACATCTTGAATAATCTAGAATGTATATTTGATATTTTGTAAATAAACCATTTAGTTATCAAAATTTTGACTTTGAACCTAAAACTTTTCACATATTTTACTTTAGTTGTAACAGAGAATATATAGTTTTTTGAAATTACCATGTGGCTCTTGCCGGTTTCCGCTTGCTGTTTGCAGCCGCCATGAACTGTGGCCCCGCCATGCCACCTGCCTTGGAGCCAACTGAGTATGGACTGAAACCTCCAAAAACTCCCAGGCTGGTGTCAAACCCCCGTGTTCAAGGAATCCTGTAGCCACCCTTTAACTTCACCCTCTTGAATCCTGGGACTACAGACCAGGTCTCCATAAATTGCCCAGACTGGCCTTGAACTTGAGATTCTCCTGCTTCAACCTCCCAAGTAGCTGGGATAACAGATTTCATGGAAAATTGGAAAACCTAAGCAATTTTTGATTAATGAGTGCTTTAGGATGGGTAGTTTCCTTCTACTCTGTATATACTGATGAAAAGTTTTATTAACTGATACTTTTTTTCTTGAGTGAATACATTTATTAAAATGAAAGAAATGGAAAATTTCTACAAATGAAAAGAGTAATGTGTGTGCATATGTGTGTACACTAGAAACACTTATAAGTGAATAAAAATATTTCCCCAAGGTTCTTTCATTACAATGCCATCAAGAAGAAAGGAATAGCTTAAAATAACCAGAACTCACATTTAAAACCACACATTCAGCAGTCAGCATTGTCAAAACCCTCAAACATACAGTATTGACTAAGGTGATGCAGCATTAACTTCAAGAGTGGATGCCTAGGACACGCTTAATTTGCAAGAAATCTGAGTACAGAAAGATGGCGGACTGGTAGGTAGCAGGAGAGGGACCTTCTCTGAGAGAGACAGCTCAAATGCCAGAATAGAACACCCTGGAGAGACCCAAACAAAGAGAGATAGACTCTCACAACCCAGGAAAAAACTAAAGTGCAAAAAATCACTCTAATATGAGGTCCTGGGACTACCATTAGAGAAGCTAAGATCAGCAAGCATGGCACCCTCCTCGAGCCTCCTGAATTCCTGCCCGACCTGAACAAGCGATCCATGCTGAAGTGACTGGCTTGAGCCACCAGAGCGTGGAGCTGAACAGCCCTGCGTGCAGCTCGCCCGGACCCAGCCCCGCATGTGACCCACCCAGAGGGACTGTGAATTCACACCGCAGCCGCGCTGAAGTCGAAGGTCGGGGAGCCCAGCAGTTTTCGGGGACCGGCATCAATATGCAGTGAGTGATGGGAATAAGACCCTCCCACGGGAAAGGGGCAGCTGACTGGACTACATGTTGGATTTGGGCAGGAGAGCCCTAATTCCATAAGGTAGTGTCTTCAGTTGGTTGCTCCACTTGCTGAGTGGATTGGTGGAATCTGCTTGGACTACGCCATGCCCCTGACCGGGACCCAGTAAGTCGCTGCAAATTAATTCCCTGACCTCGGCACACAGTGATGCAGTGAAGGCCTGCAAATGTTGACTGGCACAGAGGAGAGGAGCCAGCACACACTGCCCATGCTTGAACTTTAATCTCTGATACCTGACTGAAGAGGGCAAAAGCTCCTAGCCTGCGTGCTCTAGCGGAGCCTTAACCAACAAGAAAAGGGGCTGGGAATTACACTGTACACTTGTATGGAAGGAACCAGAAACATGACAAAAGGAAAAATAAGAAAAAAACCCCCAGGCCCCAACCCTGAGAACATTGATCCAGGAGAGGTAAATACAAAAGAGATTGAGGGCAGCAAAAATGCAACATCAAACACAGCATTAGCGGACATAAAGAGATATCGTCAGGACTTTGTAAGTGGGACCAAAACTGAAATATCAATTCAAATTGAACAAGAGATAAGTAGATTAATAAAAGAATGGCTGGGCACCTCTCAAGAAGACACAGACAGAAGAATGGAGGAACACAAAAGGAGAGAAACATTTAATGAAGAATACAGAAAAAACCTAGAATTCATGAAGCAGATTCAAAGAGATTATCAGGAAACTAAAGACTCCATAGAAAGCTGGCAAAACTGCTTGAAAGAAACCAAAGATAGCTATCAAAAATTGAACACAGGCTTGCAATGTGTGATCACGAAAGGGAAGATCTCTTAAAAAATAACAAGGGAGCAGGCACTAAATATGCAAAGACTGGAAGACGACAAGAGGATCTATAACTTAAAGCATGTAAATGAAGAAGCAGGAGTCAAAACAGAGGAATTACTAAGACTATTCACAGAAATTATTAAGGAAAATTTCCCAAGCACAGAAAAAAAGAAATGATATGCAGATGTATGAAGCATACAGAACTCCAGCCACCTACAACCAAAACAGAGCTACACCCAGGCACATAATAATCAAGATCCCAGAAATTCAATATAAGAACAGAATATTAAAAGCCATCAGAGAAAAGAAACAGATCACCTATAAAGGAAAACCCATCAAAATCATGGCAGACTTCTTGACACAGACCATCAGGTCAAGAAGATCTTGGAGTGAAGTAATTCAAGCCCTGAAGGAGAACAACCTCCACCCCAGATTGATGTATCCTGCAAAAGTCTCTCTAGAAATTAATGGAGAAACAATGATGCTTCCATGACAAAGAGGAACAAAGAGAGAATTTGTGACCACCAATCCAACCCTACAAAAAATACTGAAGGACATTCTAGGGAGAGAGAACAAGAATACGAGCATTTCAGGAACAGTGGCAGAGAGGCCTCAGTGAACAGGGCAGATAGTGGAGTGGAACAGAAATATAGACAATCAATGCCAGAAAAACAGAATAGCAGAAATGAGGCAGAGAATATTGGCTGTAATCTCTAATATAGATGGCCTTGAAATATTAACAGAGAGAAACACAGGCAGAGTAGATCAGGAGATAGGGTCCAGTGAGATGCTCTATATAGGGAGGCAGTGGGACCCAAAACAAGCAGTGCACCCTATGGGAGTGAAAGGGGAGGAATTGTCTAAAAAAGGGAGGCAGAGGATATTGTTAATTGGGTAACAAGATTTAAAATTTACATTATTCTCACCACTCTGCTTGGATGGATTACGTGCTGTTCCAATTTGTCTACTTACATGAGACTTGAGGACATGGTCAGCTATCCCAAAAATAAGAGGATATATTATGGTTATCATCCCTAATTTTTCTATCAACTTAATCTGAAACCCTTTATAACTTATACTGTCTTATTATGACTGATCTTATTTGAATCTGGGTTGTTAGATTGCTACTTTGCATTGACTGATTTTATTTAAATCTGTTATGATTGATAGCATCAAGTCTAAGAGTATAGGCAACTACACTGAAGATGACAAGATTTACTAAGATACCCACTCTGGTTTGATTATTACCTGCTTTTGAAGTCTTATAATGTCTCCAATGCTTCATTTTTATTAATGTTATATACTGCTGAGACATCATGGTAACCATTGTAGATCACCTTGTATTGTGGTTTTATGTGACATTTTTGCTTCATGCTTCTTAGGAATTGCTCTGTTTTATCTTGTTTGTTTTGTTTTTACGTCTAATACAGAAATGATAGATATACATGTAGAGACTGGTGCAGGTGTAGAACTTATAAACAGTTTACGAGAACCAACTATATAACACATGTTGAAATGAACAACTACTGTGAAGATAAAGAGACACTACACTACCCAGTGCTGATTCCATAATGTCATGATGTGAAATCCAGCAAAACTATCACTTATTGTTCAAAATGATTTTAGCTTGCTTTGTCTTGTTTAAGTTCAACACACATGAAGGTATCGACAGCTGTTTTGAGGAGAATGAGAGACACTATGACAGCCATTCTTGGCTTCCCTAATGTCTGGTCTTTAGGCTTGAAATGCCCTCCTCATCCTGCTTAGATCAACTCCATACTATGTTGTTTCATTTGAATTCCCTGTGTGTGACAATATGGACAACTATTTGGAAGAAAACAAGAGTCAATATGATAGAGAGTGAATATCTCTGATTGTCTAGTTTTGAAATTTATGTCTCTTACATTGCTTTCTTGTGATCCACTTTGTTCTGTTTTGTTGTCTTTAATTTTACCCTTTTGATATAATTGCATGTATATTTGAGTGGGTAAGATGGATGACCATATTGCTGTTTTCATCAGATTGTGGAGCAGAACTGTTAATAGTCTCACTGTTTGAATGTCTACTTTACATGTTTTAACTTTGTAATTTGAACAACTATTTCCAAGAAGTCAGTATGTAATTTGTCAAGTAATAATTTCTTAGGTTTTTTTGTTGTTGTTCTTTTCCTTTTTTCCTTGGAACTCTGTATTGTTGCTAACCTTTATTCTGTTTTTTTTTCTCTTTAAATAAAATTTTTTTAAAAGAAAAAAAAGAAATTATCATGTGATATGACTAATAGCATAATTTAAAGATTTACACATGTCAGTAGTTTCATCCCAACTCAAAAATTCTAAATAATTAGAGCTTTGAACTCCATTTAGCCTACAAGTGCTAATTTGGTTCTGTGTCTTGTTGAGCTTCATTAATTAACTTGTCACCATGTATTTAATAAGTTCACAATTTATCTAGTGTGGTAAAAAGAAAAAAAATCCAGATAAGCAAAAGTGAACAGTTACTAATTCAGTCGGTGTTGCATTATCTGCTATTTGTTTGCATTTTTGAAGTCACTTTAGGTCACACCACCATTAACATAGAAAACCCAGGCATGTGTTGTACTCAAGATCATGTTGATTAAGAGCAATAACCAACATCTTCTTTAAGTGGAGCATAAATGCTCATTATAGCAAAGACTGCTAATTGTCCTGCTTGTTAGCCCTGGCCTCTAGCCTGCCCCAGCCTCATGGAGGACAGAAACATCTGTCTTATTTAAGCCACTGTTATTTTTGTGTCTATTCCAGTCAAATTAACACCTAATGTATAGTCACTGGTAGTTGTTCTGTCCATTTGAGGATGCTCTAAATTCCTACCTATTATAATGTTATACATTGTTAGTGTTTGGAATGTTTTATTTGTGCATACAAACATATACAAGGGATTACAGTCTACAAGGATACAACACCCATGTTAAGAAAGTACATACACAGCAGAAAGGAAGCCAAACAGCAGACTCAAAATATGTAAATTAATCGTGCATTTCAGGCTTTAAGTACTGGAAGGTTTGAAGTATTTCCCTGGATTTACTGGATCTGAAATAACCCATCTGGATAAAATCCTGTGGGAAAAAAAAGGAGATGGTTAGAGAATTATAAATAAAAAACCTTTAATGTGTATTATAAATAAGCATGACTGTTCAGCCTGAAGTCCTAGATGAAGAAGTTGTAATCTCTTCATATAGTTCTGTGTATATTGATTATATATGGAACCAGTCATTCATTGTTTGCTTTTGATGGAAACCATTCAAGCATGAATGAGTGCTCATGCGCAAAGCCATAGCCAGGGGCTTCCAATAGGAAAGGGAAGAATTAGATATATTCTATCCTAAGGAAAGATTTTACAGCAGATATAAATTTATGCTGGGGGAAACTTGGCTCTTGGTGGAAGATTTCCTTTCTAAAAAGTCATTTAATAACAGAAATGAATGTTCAGTGTTGTTTCAAATAAATGTTCACAGGTAAGGTTGTCTTGGGAAGAAGAAATAATCTTTTTTTTACATTATTTTTTCTTCTTCTTTCATCTTGGGGCCCATCCTTAAAGATGACTCTTCCAAAAATTTTATTTACTATATGTCTGAATGATTTTCTTCTTTGTCCACTTTTTTGTTTATTTTTGTCACTAATTTCTTTCATGAGGTTTCCATGGTAATAGGCGCTTTGTAATAAATGCTTTTAAATACCTCTTCTGTTATTGTTAGTGTTATCCACAGAACAATGCCCAATTATTTGCCTATTTTATAGCGAACATGCTTTTATTTTTATTCTGAGCTTCTTTATATAGTCACACTTGCAAAACACCCAGTTCCATAAAACGGGAGACGTAACGTACTGACCGCTAGAAAGGTGTACCTCCTTGTGTGGTACACTACAAATAAGCATATCTTCCCTGCCCTGCTCCACACTCAGAGACAAGATTCACTAGAGGAACTCTGGCATTTAGTCAATGAGCCATTGAATGTAATGCTCCCTTAAAAGCATTTTCAGATTATTTATAATGTAGAATTTTGCCATACAAGATCATCATTTCCTGCTTAAAGAATCATACTCCATTGGATATAGGAAAGTGTCTCTCTTTCTGCACTGGAAACACCTATAGCTAGTCTAGTACCTGCAACTGAGTAAGTTTCAAAAAAAACACTTTCTAAATTTGGTCTGCTGCAATATACATGAAAAAAGGTGAAGGCATCTTTTCTTAAAGAAGAATTAGAAGAAATGTCCTCTGAAATAGAATATTTTAGTATCTCATCATTCCAGTAGTTAAAGTCTTTACATTTACCTCTAGTCACTTCTGTCTTTTTCTAGTTCTCTTTTGACCCATTAGTTATGCTACCTTACATACACACCTCCCAGTATTTTCTTTCTTTTAGTTATAGTATTTTAATGCCTTTGTGACTTTACAAATTTTTATGCCAGTCATACTGAGAACAGCTATAAAACTCAAGAGTTAATAAATTCTCATTTATCACATTTTGAATTAGTTGCCAGTTGTTTTAATTCTCAACCTTTAAAATTTCTCTTAGAAGTCTATGCTTAACCAGATATTTTAAATATAAAGATAACTCTCTGCAAATACCTTTAATGGTGCTCCATTGTCTAGGAAAAAATATAATTTTCTTAATTGGCATCCAAAGCTTTCTGTCACGTAGCCCTAGATTCCTTTGTATCCAAACAGAACAAATAGTCTATTCTTTCTCCTTCAGACACTTATTACTTTCCTATCTTCTCGAGTAGGTTCATTTTCTTCATCTGTTTAAGGCAAACCCCTCTATCCCATTTCTGCCTGCCATTATTGTTGCTTCCTTTTAACTCTATTTTAACTGCCACCTCTTTTTGTCTTTTTTGATCCTACCAACTGGCTCAAGGCTCTTTTCTTCCACTAGACCAATGTAATGCCTAGTTGTTTCTTTTATGGCTCTAAAATTTCGCTTTTATTGGCATTTCCTGCCTTCTATTGTCCTATATAATGATAAATATCAAAAGGAATAAGGCTCACCATTTTTACTTATTGTTAATAGACTCAGCCAGACCAACACAATGTCTGGAACATTTTAAGTCTCCAGTAAGTATTCAGTCAGTACATTAACTCTCTACTGCTGCTGCAACAAATGACCACAAGTTCAGTGACTTAAACAACATAAATTTATCTTACAGTTAAGGAGGATGGAAGATGGAAATCAGTTTCACAAAGCTAAGGTAAAGTGGTGGGCAGGCTGTACTTCAGAGGCTCCAGCAGAGAATCTACTTCTAGACTTTTTCAAAACATCATTCTCTGACACATAGCCCCTCCCTCCATCTTCAATGCCAGCAACCAGCAGCTTCAAATCTCTGCTTCTGTCCTCTCACCTTTCCTTTGCATCAAGTATCTCTCTCCCTCCCTTTCAGAAAGACACATAAATATACCTAGGGCCTAGGCAGATAACCGAGGGTAATCACTGTCTCAAAACCCTTCATTTAAAACCCATCCTTTGCCATATAAGGTGATATATATTCACTCTTGTGCCATTATTCATACATCCTGAGGCTTCGGATGTGGGTGAAACCATTATCTAGTACTGCAGCAAGGTTGAGGTGGCAACCTTCCTAGTGCTGTCAATTACTTTCATCGTTAGACAGAAGAGTGCTAAAGAACCCTCTGACCATTACAAGCCTCTGTGACTTGAAAAGAAAAAACTTATGTGAATTTTTATTTTTAAAATGAATAATTAAACACTGAATACTTTGCAAAGAATTTTTATATTTAGTCATCAGAACAGCTCAGAGAGGCTGTTATTATCTGTGTTTTAAACCACCCTGTCAAAGCCACAGGGCTATTCCTTGCTGATTTCTTCCCCCCTGACCCATAGGAACATCAGATTTTAGTTCTTTCCTGGGATCTTTTCTATTTCCAAAGTATCTCATTTTGTTAAAACTTTGTAATTCACACACATTTAAAGGCCTTTTAAAAATAACCATTGGATATAATACTCAAAGTATTTCTATATGTTGAGCCTCCATTGAACAAAAGTTTCCCCCTTGACAATATCTGGAGAGCATCAGCTTGTGCCTGTCTCACCCTCTGAATCCTCTGTTCCTGGGAACCTGCCTAAATCTACCCTCTCTCTCTCCTACCCTTCCTCCAGAGTACTTTTTCCAAAGCCTCACTGTATAAACTGTCTGTTACAAAGAAGAATCTACCTTCCAGAAAAAACTTCTACTTATAATCTGGTAAGAAAGTGGCTGCCTTTGCCTCTCCTCACTCCCTTTCACACAGTCTAAGTTTTTGTGATAGAGCGTAACAGTCACGCACAACATGCTGTATCACAGTCTCAGTCTTGCATGGATCTCTCCACACAGAACTGCATTTATGCCCATGGCAAATCCTCTACTTGGAACATTTGCCCTCCCCTTTTCTCTTGGTCTGTTTTCTGTATCTATGATGAAATACTTGAGATTAGGTAATCTGTAAAGAATAAAGGTTTATTTGGCTTGTAGTTTCGGAAGCTGGGAAGTCCAAGAGCAATGCACCAACATCTGGTGTGTCTTCTTGCTATATCGTAGCAAGCATGGCAGAGGGTATCACATGATGAGCAGAACAAACTTGTGAGCTCAGGTCTCTCCCTTCTTACAAAGCCACTAATACCTTCTTACAAAGTCACCTTCATCACCCAATAGTATTTTCGTTCCAATTATCATTCACATATAAATGTGGGGATTGAGTTTCCAACATGTGAGCTTTTGAGGGACACCTTCAAACCACAGTGAACCTCCTTTGCTGTCTAACGATACTCATTCT
This sequence comes from Dolichotis patagonum, assembly GCA_004027295.1. Taxonomy (NCBI): domain Eukaryota; kingdom Metazoa; phylum Chordata; class Mammalia; order Rodentia; family Caviidae; genus Dolichotis; species Dolichotis patagonum. The sequence goes on along the minus strand of PVJX010016704.1, from coordinate 30,437 downwards.
TTCTTCACACTATATCTTATAGCAGTTTAAGGAAAAGGATGAACTATTGTCTTACTCAGCTTTGATTTTCATACTCAAGGCCAGGAACATATTGTGCTTAGTAAAAGTTTGATGAATATAATAAAACCTTCTGTCATAGTTACTTTCATCATTGATGAGGTGAAATACCTGATACATACAAGTTAAAAGAGAAAAGGTTTATTTCAGTTCACAGTTTGTAAAGGTTTCAGTGCGTCCCTAGCTGACTGCAAGGCAGGACAGCATGTCAGCCTAGCAGCATAACAGAGGGGCATCATGGAGGATAAAAATTCATGGCAGGGCAGGCAGAAAGCAGTGAGCAGGAAGCAGCAGTAGAAAGCCTGCCTTCCTTCTCTCCCTTTATATTCCATATAGGCTATATGCCTATTAATTGGTGCCACCCACACCCAGGGTGAGGCTTCCATTATCTACATCTAGAACTGTGCTAATTCCAATCAGTGGAGTAATTCACTACCACACACCCTTTATCTCAGTATCACATATTCTGGATCTAGCTTTCTCTGAAAAGCCCCACCTACGAGTGCATGAGGCTGTGAGAGGGACATCTAAATACCGGTCATAACACCTTGTACTGGGAAACCATTCCTCAGGAAATTTTTCACCAGAACTACTACCATTTTTTAAAACAAAACAATATATACAAATATTAGAAATTTAAATTTTTTCCAATAAAAATTAATATACCACCTCTAATATTATACAGGATAGGCTATAGCTAAATAAGCAGGAGTTAAAATACAAGAAGTGGATGAATCTTATAGTATTAAAAAGAAATTACTCAACATTTTATTCCTAACAAAAGTAAACATTTTTAGTGTTGAATCTGCATTTTTCTAAGACTTTAGAAAATGGGAGATTACATTTTCAACACTTTTAAGTAGAAATCAGGAAAGTTAAAGCATATTTAAAAATAGCTCACAAGAACTTCCTGTGTCCTTGTGTATGCTTGAATGTTATGAAAGAACGTAATGTGAATTACCTCAAAAATTTCAATATCATTAAGAAGGTATTGAAAAGATATTTTGAAAAGAGATGGCAAGAATTTAAGCTGGGAAAAGGAAGTATACAGAAAGATATGATTTAATTTGTTCAATTACACAAGAGGAAGAGGAACTATTTCTTGAAAGAATAAGAAATGAGAAAAGGAAAGACATTACCTCAAAACATCTGGACATGAATGATAATAATTTCAAAGGATAAAACTTAGAACACTCAATATAGTCTACATAAAGATAAAAAAAAGTCAGGAGATTTTTCTAGTCACCTACAAAGATTCTCTGTAAAATTGAAGATGGATGAAAACACATAAAGATATAACAGGATGTTCCCTAAGAGAATGTTATTTAGGGTCTCTGTGGGAAAAGAGATCTGACATCTAATTTTTCAATGTGACTTTTTAAAAGCTTAACTCAATTTTTTAAGGAATGCCCTCTGCCATGTTCAAAGGACCACAAGGTAAATATACGCACTCATTCAAATACCCCTTTTGGAGTAAAGCAGCTGCATTTCTTAAAGCCAGCTTATATCCCCCAAAACGTCATGGTGCATGAGCTTCCCCAGAAAAGTCAAGAGAAAGCATTGTCATTCCTCATGAATCAATCATAAAAAGATAAAGAGTACATTTGTGCCTCCATAGCTGGCAACAGTCTTTCGCCTTTAGTTTCAATTCTGCTGTGGCACCCATGATAAACAGATCAGCTCAACTAACCCATTGCCCCTGAGGTCAAGAGGTGCACCTTCACCCAGAACAGTGAGTTGTACTGAGAAGAAAGCTGTGCTGGAGCCACAGGACCGTGACTGTGGTGGTCATGGAGCTCACAACTGGTGTCATTGGCTGTAGAATGGAGGTCAGTACTGCTGAGCACAGTGGGAAGACAGTGTCCAGATTTCCTTCAAAAAGGCTTTTAAGAGCTCTTTTAAATAAGTCTCCACCAGTAGAAGAGAAGCCAAATAGCTGAGCCTCAGTTTGCCTTAAGGTTTAAATAAATTTATTTTAAGACACATAAAATGAGAGTCTCTGGGAAAAGACAAAAACTGCAGGATCCATTCTAGAAAAGAAGCACTAGCCCAACCAGACCCTTCAAGGTCTAGAATACATTTTCTTCACAAATGGAGCTTGCTGGGAGAGACTTGCTGTATCCCACTTTAGATAATAGAAGTCTGTTTTATGTTCATTCCTGTGGAGCACTGACCCAATTCTGCCCTATCGAACATTATCTGACTTCAGTTTAATTACTAAACCTGCGCTACTTGGGAATATACATTTTTTCTTGGCCTCCTCCTATTATATAATTTCTCCTGGAATTACACAATAATTCTATTTTTGCTTTGGTCTTATCCAACATTTCATGCTGATCTTTGTCTGTTTCTTAAACTCCTCAATTCCTTGACCCCACAACCCTAGCTTTTTGATTCACATTTCCTGCAGAACTAGTAGAACCCACAGAAACAAGATGCTCTTTTGTTCCAGCTGGTCCAGCAGGAGAGCAGGAAGATACTGAAGTTATGCACTGGTCAATACAGAGTACACTCCCATCACACCTCTCAGGATACCCCCCACCTTGCCATTACATGAACACAGCACTCACTTGAATAATGTAATAGCTTCTTTCAAGATGCATCCATACAAAGCAAGCCTCTCTATCCACTCACCCCTTTGAGTCCATCAAAATCTCTCTTCCTATCATTCATCAAGCTAGTATTGGGGCCTGTGCAGTTCATTTATTTCATAACAGAAACAACTGGGCATTTCTAACTTGGTTAGGACTACAACTTGAAGTCAAGAAGAATCCCAATTCCTCCCTCTTGTACCCTTCTAGTATACTTATAAAATCTCTGATATGAATTTTAAATTTAAATCTATAAAATGCTACTACTGTTTGTCTCACATGTTTGCCATGAAGATCATATAAAATGATGTATATAATGCATCTAATACAGTATCTAGCTCATAGCAAGTGTTTAATATGATAATAATATCGTGCTAAGTCTAGGCCATAAGACAGAGATAGAATCTATCTAGCTCATCATTGTATCTTCAAAATTTAACACAGTTCCTGGAACATATTAGGCACTGAATAATTATTTGGTAAATTAATTAACCAATGAAAGAGATGGCTGTGTTCAGCCACTCTTTTCTTCTGCCTCATCTTTTATAACAAGAAAAAAAGTAAGTCCCAGATCAATAGGACACAATATCACTATTTATAAGACGTGGAATAATAGGCATAATTTAAACAAAACTAGTCAGGGAAACAATCAGGTTGAAAAAGGAAAGGAACAAGGTCAAAGTATATTTGTGGATAAATTGTAACAGGTGGCCTGTGTAACACATGCTCACTGATCCAGTACTTAGTGAGCAAAGACTTAAAGTTGAGCTGACAGACCTCTATGGGGTTGTGCTGGGGTTAGTGCTCTGGTACTTCCAGCCCCAGATGAATCCTCTGCCAGTTTTCTCCCTCATACTGGAAGGTATTTCTGTCAGGTGAAAATTGGGTTTGTGTTCAAGTAACAGAAACATGTTTATTGTGGCTTAAACGTGGAAGGGTTTATTAGCAGTTAACAAAAAGTCTGAGGGTGGCATCTGCTATCAAAGATTTCAGGATAAGGTCTCTGCGATTCTGTGAGTATTTTCTTCATTTCCTCTAGTGTCCAGAGATCAGCTGTATATTTCAAGCTTGAAGAAGAAATGATAATGGAAAAGTCAATAATTGCAATATATTAATCAAGAAAACCAAAATATTCCATAAATCTTATACCAACTTATACCAACAGTTTATACATCATTGGCCATACTTTCATCAGGCCTCCCTTAGTACAAAAGAGATTTAGAAGTTTTATTCAGTTAGACATATTGTCACCCTAAAATAAATAAATGAGCAAAGCTGAATGGAAAACGTAACATGGGGTGAGCAAATAGTACAAGCAACCTGGTATTGCACGCTTTCTGAGGCTGCAATGAATTTATTTACACTGAAATCTTGATCCTTAATCACTCCTTCCACTAAGCCATTTCAAAAAATATGAAGTCTTTCAAAGGTTGTCTAAAGCTCAACAGTCCTTCTTCCTCATAGTAGAAAGCGAATGCTGCTGCCAGGTCAACAACATCTATTCACCTTGGAGAAAGATGCTTTTTAATATAATGGTAGAGTCAGTCTCATCCCTAGTCAAAAAAAAAAAGCTGCTTCTCTCCCCTCATAAGGAGGTATCTCCAGGCCAACAGAATAAACTGGATCAATATCTTTTTCATTACCTTACATATCAAGAAAATAATTGAGCTTTTGCCTTTATGCACAGTGCAGTCTGTATAAGAAAGCTTTACCATGCCCTCCTCATTTTCCTGCAAGTTAAGCCTCTCCTACACTAAACTATGAGTGTACACACCTGTGCCCCACACTTGTATCCATGAAAAGACTAATTTACTGGGTACCGACATCCCCAAGTCAGTTTGGGAATAACCCTGGAGCAACCAGTCCAGTCTCACAAGAATCAAACAGCTAAAGCATGAAATTTAGGATATTTCTTGCAAGGGGAAGCCAATACAGCCCAGAGATCTTGAGCTTTGTTCCCAGCTATGCCTCTGGAACAGGAGAGGAAAGAATTCACTGAAGAAAACTGGTCCAGTCTCACATCCAGCTGCTCCAACTTAGCTTTACTTTCACTGTGCTCCTGGAGCTGTTCTCTCTTCTAACCTCTCCCTGACCTGGAACCACCCCCTACCTCGTTCCTGCCCAATGCCTTGCTATCATAACACCTACTTGTTCCTTAGGACACCACTTGGATGTCACTTCTGAATTAGATACGTCAACTCTTTGTCTCCATTTCTCTCATTAATCTCAAGAACTTGCCATATACACACTATAATACAACACTTGCCCACTGGTACCATCCTGACACCTAACCTCACAGTATATTCTCTGAGGACAACAGCTGCATCTGCCTTGTCCACAGGCCTAAAAGTGTTCATATCCTATGTGTCTGGAACACAGTAGATGTTCAATATGTTTACTGAATGGATGAATGGGGTGTCTAAAAGCAGGTAATAGGTGTCTTCACATTCTCTCTCAGAATTTGATGGCCAGAATTTTCTCTAGCTCAGATATTTGGATTCACCTCGCTACTGACAATATGCAGATGAAGGAAAGAGAACATGGATCATTCATGGTACAGCATCACAAGTAGGGAGACAGCCCATTAATAACTCTCTTGGGGAAAGGTCAGAAGCATCATGGTGCATGTTGTCAACTGTTTCTTTACGAGTTTAAAGGAAAAATTGTTTTGTTGTCTTTTGTTTATAAATATCCCCACATTATTTTCTCCTTCTGATCAGGTATGGTATGTTTTCTCCAATACAATTTAAGTATCTTATATAAATCTAACCATCTCGATCACTTTAAAGAGGAATGAGCTTACCAAAATGAATGCAGTCCCCAGACAAATCATCACAGCATTTTGTCATTAAAATTGAAGTAGATGCTATAATGTTGGGAAAACATCAACAAGCCACAGGCAGAAGAAATAGAGAAAAGCATAAAACAAGCTGCTCTTCTTTACATGCAAAGCTGTTTCCCCACAGACAGAACAAGCCTGGCTGAATCAAAATCTATGTCCCATTGTGCAGCTTTGTCATCTCAACCAGGCTGCAGACTAACGAGGACTCTTTCCTCTCTCTCTCTCTTCTCTCTCTCTCTCAGGTAACACAGAAAACAGCACCCATGGATGTTTGGATTATACCTCACGAGCCTACTTTCTGACTAGACCTTTCTCACTAGACCTTTCTCACTAGACCTTTCTTAAAACACTAACCACATTCTACTTGGCATTAAACACATATGTATATGTATGCCTTCAATTTGTTGTGAACTTCTAGAGGAACAAGTAAGACCACATCTTTCTGCCTTTGTGTTCGTAGTACCCAGGCATCAGTCTATTGCATGCATGTGTCTTGATCTTTTTTGTTGGTGATGGTGGTAGTGGGAAGGGTGGAGAGTGTCAAAGAAACCTGGAATGTGGAACATTTAGTTTAATATTTTTTTATTGTCTCAATGATGTTTAATTCCATGACATCAACAACATTGGGCTCCAAAAATAATTATGCTCTTGATTATTGCTCCCTACCTTATGACTGTCACTGGGTAACTTGAGTGTTTTTAGTTATTGAATTGCTTCAAAATTCCATTAATTCTTACTTTTTATCTAGCATGGGCATGTGTTTAACACATGAAATCTGACTAATGGAAATTGATTTCTTTCTCTTAAGTGTGGTTTTCTTGCCACTTCTAAACCACATCCTTTGTTGCTAAGCTTACAATTTTCTGATACAGTCATTTCTGCTGTTAAGTTTTAAATGATGTTTTATTTCTTATACTTGAAAAATATTTCTTTGTTTAGCTTTCCAGGTATATTTAATGCACAATATTATATTCCATTCCTATAGAATTTTCACCTTTTTGTTTTTAGCTGAAATCCATCTATTCAACAAGCATTTAAATGTCTTTTCTGCTCTGGGTCTTTGGGGGAGTGACTTATTACAATTTGTTATAATAATCTAAGAAATAGTCATCATGTAAAACTCTGTAGTAAGGAAAATGTGCTAGTTATGACTGCCTTTGATTTTTCTGTCTGCTTTAACTAGGTGTTCTGACCTTCAGTTTCCTCATCTATCCCTGAGTTACAGGATTGATGGAAGATTCACATACTTAAATGTTTGGGAAAGTTTCAGAAAAAGTGCCTACTACAAATAAGGAGTTACATAAAGTTTAAGTATCTTCTTTGCTCATCTCTGAAGAATTTCCAGTTTGTATTCTATATACTGTGAGGGTCTTCATATCAGACTAATAAGACTTTAATTGAGTCTCTACTAGGAGACTTTGCAGGTCTACAAAAAATAATATTCAAAGAAAATTAATTCGGGGTAACAGGAGAAGTGGTAGAGGAAAAAGCAGGTGTCAAAAGTGTCCTCTGGTTTCACAAAACTATATTGTACTGTGCTATGGTTTCTGCCCTCATCCAAGAGCCTGTCTTCTGAGCTTATTCTCACAACCAGAACAAAAAGTTTAGTTTTTCAGGATACATTAAACTAGATAAGTCACTTGGGAACAGTGCAGCTTCCCTCTGGATTTTGGCCATAGATTTCCCTATCACTCTAATGAGAAGAGAATACAGCAAGATAAAGAAAATCTTCAAAAATTAAAGATTCTGTGGACTCTCTGGTGCAGGTGTCTTGCTGGTTAAGGATCTGTTATTCTTTCATGAGTCCCATTCTCTTTAAAGCGTTGTAATGGTGCACTGTGAAAATCATTCACAAAGTCAAATGATGGGCACGGGCAGGTGTATCCTACAGCTTTCCAATTCTCTTGTAATATGAGAATTTTCTACGAGGATTTTAAAATATTTCCTACTTCTATTAAGTGTCAGTTCTGCTGATCAGTAGCAATTAAACTGAAAGGGAAATGTCAAGAATGATAAATTACTATTACAGGTTTATTCTCTTCTCTTTTCAGAAACTAGTCACCCCTGCATCATGAAATTCAAAAATATTAACTTTCAGAGTACCAAAGGAGAAAGCCTTCCTGCTATGTTATTTTCAATAAATGGTATCTCAAATCCATGTAAATTATAAGGTCTATGACTTAAATAAAACCATGGTGGTCTGAATATCCCATTAGCTTTACTCAATTTCATTTAGACCTACTTGACCCTGCAGAAGTAAGATACTATGACTAAAACAGGCATGCATGGCTCACCTTGCTATATGACTATGAGGAAATAATTTAATATTTTAATAATCAACAATAGGGAATGAAGTGAATTATTTTTCTGAATCACATAAGCCACTATCAAAGCATTTGAGAGACAAATTTCCAAGTGGCTTACATTTCTATAGAATGCAAATAGAGCCTTAGAGATCATGATGAAGAACATTAAAAGACAATTAATTTTCTGAGCATCATATCCCAAACTGTAAGGATTACTATTTGAGGGAATCAAATTTCCAGCTTATTTCTCAAACAAATAGAAGTTAGGACAATAAGCAAGATGGGGTTAAGGAGCAATTGAAAGCTGCTAACAATTGACTAGTTTTAGATGATGATACACAACTGTAGTAAGGGAATGTTTAAAATCAAGAAACAGTTTTCAAATAAGCATTGCTGAAAAGAGTTTCTATCCATCTCTCTTACAGATATGTTACATCACCAGATGGTAGCTAGACCACTCACTATCTTAGTCTAGCCCAAATTACTTTCCAACATGTAGTCAGAGACAATATTGCCTGTAAAGTAGCTGAGGAGAGAAAAAAGCATCTATAAAAGGACATGGTTTCTGGGAAATGTAGGCTCCACATGTTTGGATCTGCTTGTTGAAGAAGACTTGACAATAATGTACACTGAAAACTATGGTCTTTTGGATATTCCATAGATGAAGAAGTCAAATGAACTAGGTGACAAGGAATATTTATTTCATTTCTTTGTATAACAGATCTTTAATGGGAAGATCCCTTCTAAATAATAATTGGAATGGGAACTTCTTATTGGAAGCACTTGGAAAAGGATCTGAAACTCAATCATGCTGTCAATTAAGAAAATACCCTCAACCTCAACCACGCAATCAGAGAAATTCAAAATTAAATAGATGTCACTCTGAAGATTACAAGGAGGAAAACTCCAACTTTTGAACCACAGGAGGAAATTTCAGAGAAAGGGAAAAAAAACCTCAAAAGTAAAATTGACTCTTGAAAATGATTGGCTGTGGTAATTAGATGATACTGATTAGTTGATCAAATGATGTAAATTAGTATTTATTTAAAGGTAAACAGGTGAAAGTACTTGCAAACTTTCAAAACCTATAAATTCACATGTGTAGAAAAAGGAATCTAGAATAAAATAAGTACACATATTTCTAAAAAAAATCCATTACAACCACAGTATAAAACCAAAGTACATTTCAACTAAGTTGCTAAAATTTCAGTGGTAATAAAATAAGTCCAGAAAGCACCAGAAAAGGTCACAGGACAAAAGGAAAAACAATAAAAATTATCTCAGATTTCTTGTTATAAATTATGCAAGCTAGGAGTCATTGGAATGATGTGTTTAAAATACTAAATGGGAGGGGCAGAATCAGCACCAAGGTAGAATTCTGTGTACACTTAAAATATTTTTCAAAAATTAAGCAAAATAAGAACTTTGTAAAGAAACAGGAGATTAAAGAATTTGTCAGCCACCCTCCTGCACTGGGAGGAATGCTAAGTGAAGTTCTTCAAGGAGAAGGAAAAAGATACTAGGTAGAAATTGAGATCTACATGAATGAAGAGTGCTGTAAGTGGTAAATATGAAAGTTTTTTTCTCATTCATCAATTCTTTTAGTGCTTAAATCAAAATAACAATAATGTATTGTGAGTTTGGGCACATAGGTAAAAGTGAAAAAACAACAATAAAAGCACAAAAAATGGGAAAGAGAATAGAATTTTAGTGCTGTCAGGGTCTTATATCTCATGTGAAATAATATAGTATTATTTCATCGGAGATTCTGATAAGTTGAAAACTTATATTGCAAATCCTAGAATAACCATTTACAAATAGCCAAGGGAATAATAGCCAATAAAGCAACAGTTGAGATAAAATACTGAAATTTCTTAATATAAGACAAAGCAGGAAAAAGAATATAAATGACACAAATAGAAAACAAATAGAAGGATGTTAGCATTAACAAACCATATTTATTATGTTCAATAGCATTAGAGATGATGACAAAGATTTTCAAATAAACATAGTTTCAACACAAGAAATAAATTATGCATGTCATACAATATAATATTCTATAACTATTTAAATTACAGTTTTTGTTTAGGTTATTAAAATGTATTTGAAAAATAAATAATAGACACAGTGGGAGCTATTTAAGAAACATCCACTCTCCTGTACCATCCAACTTAAGGGATCATACTTAGCTCTCCTAAAATGACACTCACTTGTTTCAGTAGATCAGATGATGCCTCCTTCAAAAGTAAGTTCTAACCCTCAGAACCTTTGACTGTTATCCTACTTGATAGAGGAACATTACATGTGGATGAATTAGGGGTGGGGACCACCCTGAATTATCCAGGTTTGCCCCATGAGATCACAAGAGTCATGAGATGAGACAGGGCAGATCAGTTAGTCATAGTTTCTATAAGGACAGACACAGTACACTGATGTAAGGAAAGGGCTGAGCACTTGGCTGAGGGCTCTCCTCAGCCAAACCTTACACTGATGTAAGGAAAGGGCTGAGGAATGCTGGTGACCTTGAAGCTGAAAGCCAAAAGGGAACAGACCCTTCCCTAAAGCTCTAGAAGGAGTGAAGTCCTGCTTATACCTTGATGTAGAATTTTTATCTTCAGAACTTTAAGAGAACACACTTTGTGTTGTTTTAAGCTCCCAAACGTGATAGTTTGTCACAGCAATGATCGAAAACTAGTAGATCTATACAGTTTTTCAGTGGCCTTTTGACCCACTAGAACTTTATCAGCTACTAAGCTAAAAACTCCTTTCAATTCTACACCTTAAATAGGACTAAGGAGCCCCTGGATGCATGACCCACATCCTTGATGGATCCAAAATATATACCTTGACTCTGTCACTGTTCACAAACCACCTTGACCCTGTGGTCACCAAGAAGTCTCCTATTTCCCTCAATGAGTAAAAGCTAAGTTGATAAGAAATTTTGCAAAATGTAACCATGCTGTGATTACAGCTTCAGTGTAACTGCTGTGAGCAAGGAGAAATCTGTCCTGAGGTACAGATCTTGAGTAGATTTAAGGGCTAGGGAGACTGGTTGAAACTGCAGATAAATGAATTGGTGCAGATTCTTCACACTCATAGGACAGAAAATTGCTGAAAGGTTTGATCTGAAGATTAAAGTATTTGGAATATAGTAAAATTTGGTGGTTGAAGAGATAAATTTGTTAAACACATTTTAAGCAACATTTTCTACACAGTCAACCAACACTACGTATTGTACTATCACTTCCACTCAAGCTTTTTAAAGGAAGAAAAACATTCCCACATAGCCAACATTAGTTTGAAAAGCCTAACTGGTCCCTTATGAACTACAGAAGCATTCTTCATTGGAGTAAAAAGATGATAATGATAATGATAATGACAGCACCAAAATTGTTCACAGTATTATCCAGACACTTTGCTAAATACATTTATCTGAAGATTTATATGAAGTAACATGTTCATTTATCATTACAACATCTCTATGAGACTGAGGCTATTATATTCACATTTTTAAAATGATACTTAAAAATGTTTTTCTTTGCTTTAAAAAATAAATAAAATCAGAATAATACTGTCCAAACACATGTAACTAGTGAAAGTAATAGAACCAGGATTCTAACCCAGGCAGTTCAGTTTCAAGGTTCATATTCAAAATGATGAATAACAAAAATTAAAGCATTTGGTGTGTATAACAGGTTGTGGGTATTTGCTAATATACATGCTTTTGTCAAAGCAACCAAACTTACCAGTAACATAGGATAGTTGGAATTCATTGGTATCATGACTTCAGTGCAGGCAATTTCATGTAATAGGAAAAATACTTCACTGAGAAATTGGAGACCAGAATTCCATACAAGGGTTTTTTTGTTTTTATCTTATTTGAAATTTCTCAAGCTGGTGCCCCCTAAAATTCTGTTCCTTATAATGTGGAATAAAAGTTGCAGGTCATAGAAGGGTACATGTTCAAATTTGAAAAGCACAAAGCTAGATATTGTTAAGTGGTTTCTTTGCAGCAGATTTCTCAGTAGTTTAACATCCTAATATATATTTATGCATGGTAAATCATCAAAGGGGCCAAAGAGTAACAGACATCCTTTTTTTCAGCCAATTATTAAGACTTTCTCAAATGTCTCAGGGAACAAGTTTTGGAAAACACAAAACTAAGTATGTGACTTCCTTTCTGTAACAACTGAGGGAATTTGCCAATTTTCCTTTTGCTCCTGATGTGTCCTAATGCCACATTCCTAGACCTCTGGACATTAAATTTTATGAGATTAACCCCCTTTCCCCACCAGTTCTCAAATCTTTTTTGCATCACTATATTTACTCTTATACTTCCTGGAATTTTCCCCTATATCTAGTTTTCCCTGAGCTTCTGATCATGGTCAGAGAATATCATGCAGTTTTCCAGTTGCTCCCACCCTAAGTCGTATCTGGGCTCTCCTTCTGATCCAGACCCTTCATTTAGTCTTTGGTCAACTCCTTCTTCCACTCCTTTTACATGAGTGATCCAAGTCTTCATCACTGTGTCTCAAGCTTCCTACCCTACCCTCCACAAGGTCAGCTCTCTCAGGAATTATCTCACTTGCAAATGAATGTGAGTTTCCCATTACTGTACCATCTCTCACCACCACCTCCACTTAAGATCAAACATCTTTTCTTTTCTTCCACTTAAGGCCGAAAATCTTTGTCCCCTGAGAAGAAGAGATGTTCCCTCTAGTATTCAAGACCACACCTTAATTTCAGTCTTCATCTCAGCCTATTTCATTTCTACCCAAATGTACTCCAGTTATCATCTGTCTCTCATATTCTATTGCAATTTCCCCTTAAAATATACAAACTATACTATTACTACAGACATCTCTGTCCTTGAAAATTGCATTTTGACCATAGAATTCTCTCCATCACCAGTTTTGCTTTGATCCATACTTCTAAACTATCCTTTATTTCTCTACTTTTTAACCATTCACTATTAGCCATAATCTAGTATCTACTCCAAATCAGCTCTAAAATTATGCTGGCAAATGACCAATGGTCTCCAGATTGCCAAATCCCACATATATCCTCATTATCAGGCTCCTTCATTGTGCTTCATTTTTGTCCATTACTGATCACAGTTAGGAAATCAAAATAAGAAACTAGCATAATCATAAACAAAGATTACAGAATTCAAAGACAAAAATTTCTAGGCTTCATGAATCACAGAGCTATTGGCAACCTGGGGGGATTTTTCTCTGCATTTTCCCTTTGTTTCTTTTTTCTCTATATATTTGTTTTCTCTGCCTGTTTTTGTCTTGTAACATCCTCAGTGTGGTCATTACCAATCTTCTGCTTCACTGCCTCTGATACAAATTGCTTCCTTCTTAGGTATACATCATATTTCAAATCATCTCTAAGATTAAAAGGTACCTATGTCTGCTTCCCACTTTTTTTTTTTTTTTTTTTGTCTTTTTGAGACAGGGTCTCACTGTGTAGTTCAGGCTGGCCTTGAACTCACTTTGTATCCCAGGCTGGCCTTGAACTCATAGTGATCCTCCTGCTTCAGCCTCCTAAGTACTGGGATTACAGGCATGTACCACCATATCTGGCCTCCCACTTTCTTATATCAAATGATCCACATCCAACTTTAGAAACTACACAATATAATTTAATCTGTTTCATACCTGTGACATTTGCAAACACTTCAAAACAATTAGGTCTCATTAAATTGTTTTCAAAGCAAAGCATCCGGAGGCCCTAGTCCTCTCCAGCCTCATCACACTCTAAAGTAGTTATTATCAAATTGAGGCTGCCAAGTTAATAACATCAACATCACCTGTGGGAGCTTGTTAGAAATGCAAATTCTTGGGTACCACAGCAAAACAATGGAATCAGAAACTGGAGTTTAGGACCCAGCATGCTCATTAATGTTTTTCATGCATCCTTTAGTTAAAAAATTATTACACAAACTTTCATCTGACTAATTCTCCTAAAATGTGACTCACCCTCAGCTGAGCATAATGCTGCAGGTGTGGATTTAGATAGGAGATACAGAAAAGACTATGATCTTTTTGACCCTTGTTACCTTTTTGTTTGTTTGTTGGATTTTTTTTTTGGTTGTTTGAGAAAGGTCCCTGATATGTGTTCAGGTTGGTCTTGAACTCCCTGTGTAACCCAGGCTGGCCTTGAACTCACTATGTGAGCCAGGTTAGCCTTGAACTTGTGACAGACCTCCTGCCTCAGCCTCCTGAGCACTGGGATTACACACATGCCACTTGATGACCCTTGTTATCTTTGTTGGCACTGTATTGTCTTTCTATTAATAGGACAAAATACCTGAAATAATTAATTTATGAGGAAAAAATAGTTATTGTGCCTCACACATCTAGAGGTTCCCATCTAAAATCAAGTTACACTTACTTTGGGCCTCCAATGTGGCAGGATGTTATGATGGGAGTGTGTGGCAGGGGAACCCACTCCATCAGCCAGAAAGCGAAGAGAAAGAAGAGAGCCATAGCCCCACAATCCCCTTTCAAGAACCCCTCCACACTGCTAGGTCCCAACTCCTAACAATGCACAGCACCTCACAATAATACTATCCTGGGGATTAACCAACGAACCTTTTAGGGGCGTTCATCCAAACCACAGCAGGCACTTACCACGATTAAAGAATACTTTACAGATTTATTTGATAGTTTTTCTTCTACTTCTCTACTAGAGCATAGGGATAAAAAAAGGGAGGGGGAAGGAAAGGGAAACAAAATCATGTCTGATTTATTCATTCATGTGAACTTAGAGACCAAAATACATAGCACCTGGCTTATTGTAGGCTCGATGAATAATTATTGACTACATGGGCCAAAAAGGAAGTGAATAACATACTACTTTAGTGTAGATCTAATATGTCCCCCAAAAGTGCCATATATTTAGAGATGGGGATGGACCATGGGGCACAATACTCATCAGTGAACTAACCCACTGGCAAATTCATAGCTGTGTGTGCTTTGGGGTGGTGTGGCATGGGTGGAGGTGGGTCACTACATGAAAGGATGTATTCTTACCCAGGCTCCTTCCTGCTCTTTCTGCTTCCAAGCTCCATTGGTTGAGCAGCTTTCTACCATCACACACTTTTGCCATGCCATTTCTGTCTTAGAAGCAACCAACTGTGGACTGAAGCCTCTGAAAACTGTGAGCCAAAGTAAACCTCTTCTCCTTTAGATTGCCAATGTGAAATATTTTGTCCCAGTAACTAATACAGGTGCTATGATAATTTATTGTAGGTGTATCACATCATTGATTTATATAAAGAGTATGGTCAAATAAATTGTCTGAGATCATTCTCTCCCATCTGACACTTCAAAATTTGTATACCTAAATATAGGACTTTCCTCTATTCCTATCAAATCTTGGCTTGTTAAATTTAGTCTACAATTTCAAACTATTCAGATACTCTTTATTTTTAAATACCATGATTCTATCATTAACAATAATATTCCAGCACCATTAATACATTACAGGTTTACCTTGGTTAGCAAATGCTTTTGGTTGCAAACAATTTGGCTCACAAACAACCATTTAGCAAAATTTTGTTTTTGTTTATAAACTCTGCATCAGGTGACAAACATGACTGGAGCCATCATTCCTGCACAAATATGAGCGTGGCCATCTTTTTCAGAATCGTGAAATGAATTAAGTTCGTGACTTGAGGTACCACTGTATTTGTAACTTCTATCAGGATTAGATGAATTGCTCTTTATCACCACTCTTCACAGAGCCATCTACCATTTCCTACCATTCCTTTGCTGAGTCACTGAACCGGTATCTGGTAACAAATGTATCTGGGAGCACTGCTGCTCAACAATTCTTTAACTAGTGGTTCTCAAACTTAAAAACTTCTAAAGAACTTGTTAAAATAGAGATCGACCTTGTGGAAATTCCTCAAAAAAACTAGGACTAGGAGTCTTATTTGACTCAACTATTCCTCTTCTTGGTATCTTCCCAAAAGAATTAAAAGCATCATACCACATAAGCATATGCATACCCATGTTTATACCAGCACAGTTTCTAATAGCTAAATCTTGAAAACCCAAATCCCCATCAACTGATGAATGGATAAAAGGATGTGATTTTTTTATATAATGGAGTACTACTCAGCCATAAAGGATAAACCTTAGATATTTATAGCTAAAAGAATGGACCTTGAGATCAAACTCTTGAGTGAAATAAATTGGATACACATGTAATTATTACATTGTCTCTCTTATATGAGAAACTGAAAATGTAAATAAGAATGAAAACATATAATAGATATTGTGAAACAGGAAGAAATTATTCAAAAACAAAGGGGGAAAGGGAGAAAATAAGAGGAGTTGAAAGGACAAGAGGGAAATGGAAAATAAAGAGGAATTAATATATATCGTGTACAGTTACAAGTTCCCTATGATGAATGTGATCATTATGTATACCTAAATTGACCAATAAACTTAATAAAAATAAAATAAAACACACATGAATGGGACTGCAGCTCCTGAGTCTGATTCGATAGGTCTGATGTGAGACCCAAAGTCTTCAGCTCCAAAATTTTCCCATGTGCTTCTGATGCTCCTGCCTCAGGGTTCACACTCAGAGGACCATGGCTTCACTAACACACCGACCAGCACAGAAAAACAGACCCTTAATAGCCAAGTATTTTTACTGCTTGGAATCTACTTGTGTTTATTTTCCACCTCACTTTCAAACTGTCCTGGGAGTAAGGAGTGTAGGGGTGGGGCTAACCTAAAGTGAGGCTACTGAGGTCCATACTCAAGCCCTCACTTCATACATAGTGAACTGCTTCCTAGCTCAGTACCTAAACCAACTGAAAACCTCATTTTGGAGGATATGCTTGGGACAAATAGCTGAGTCTTAATTACAGTGGCTGAACTGTCTTTCGCAGGTGGCCAACTAATTCAACAAGGGAAAAATGGCAAGCTGTACCCAATTAAACTGTCTCTCTACCTCTCTTGTTTTGCATTTAAAAACGCTGCCTGATCCCACTGTAGGCCAAAGTTCTTAGAACCTGTTCTGCCACCAAAGGCTGCCTGATTTGTCAGGGCTTTTTTGCTTACTAAATTCTGTTAAATTTAACACATTTTCTAACAGAGGCTACAAAAAGTTTTGAGTGACAATAACAGATGATTCCTGAAGCTCCCCCAAACACTTGTAAAATTGATGAGTTCAGAAAAATGAAGCGTACTGGTGAGTTTCTTTGTAATTTCACCCTTCTCCACTCTACTCACAATTTAGTCTCTATATATTATTGTACACTGGAGGATGTACTACATACAGAGCATGGAGCTTATATAGTTATATAATGCTGAGTAAGATTCTTAAAATCTGCAAATAATCAGCCCCTGGATATTACTCTTTGGGTGAATGTGTCCATAAAACATATGCAAGTGGTTTTCACTCAAGAGATTGAATTTAGAGTTGAACTCATGATTGACTAGGAATAAGCATGTAATAAAACAGAGGATATGTGGTTATCTGTAAATGAAACAGTGAAGTTTAAGAAACTTTCAGGAATATAAGTTTCCAGTGTCAAAAATGTTTTGTGGTATGGCCACAGTAGGAAATGAAGCCAGCTAGTCTTCAAAGAAAGACCTCAAAGGCCTTTCTCACTATTCTTGCAATACTTATGAATGAACTATATAACTCTTCCCATTGTCAGCAGTAATCATATGCTTCTTATGTTCTATATAGATGAGTTAAGGTACCATGTAGTGTTTTTGCCCAGCTATGCCCCATATCTGTCCCATCTTCAGGCATTTGTCCCCAATACTTGTGTTTTCCTGTATTCTATTCACCTTACCTTATGGAGTTTCACATTGCCTTTTAGCTCAGGTCATTCTCTTTCCAGTATACCCTCTACCTCTAAATATACTGAACTGCCTCTGAATACCCAGAGGATTCTGTTTTTCAGACAGGATTACAAGATGGAAAAAACAGAAAGAATTTTAAAAGGAAGAAATAACTAAAATATGGCAACATGGAGGAGAAGGGAACAGATGGAATCAAAGACAAGCATGTACAGTCTTCCACTTTCAGTGCTGTGGGGAGCTACTGACACTGGAGATCAATCACACATACATGGCTAAAGCAAGGCCAATCCCAAGAACACAGAGCACCCCAGGAAAGTCATGTGAACAATCTGTTCCAGCTCCAAGAACATGGAGAGTCAGAGGCAATCCAAGCAAACAGGTTGCTAGGCAGAGAGATGCCACATGACATCAACCTTTCAAGATTATAAATAAATGTGCTCGGTTCCTTTCTACCATCTGGAGAGTGGGCTACACCTGACCTCATTCTTCTGGTTCCTGATTCCTGTCTTTATATCTTCATCCACCTCTGCCCCTCACCCCAAGAATTTTGAGAGCTGTGCTGGATGCAGCAGAGTACACAGGGATGGCAGCACTGACTGTGCACAAAAACATGAATAAGTCAGATCTGATACTGAAAAGAAAAAAAGGTGGTTACTAATTGAGGCAATTTCATAAGTGGCTGGTAGGAAGTTTAAGTACTTCACAATTGATTGCCTTAATTTTTTGCTAATGGGGCAGAAGATACAATTTCAGAGTTAGGAGACAGGGGTGGACAAAAATATGAAATATTTAGCAAAAATTTGTATTGGTTAAGGAGGTACATGGAAGGAGAAACTATGAAACATTAAGGTCCCAGTGAGATTCGAGCCTCAGGGTGCATCCAGACACTGGTTATGTGGTTATGAGCTTTTCTTCAGGGGCATGAAGGAGCACTGCTCAAGGAGCAAGGAAGGTAGATGATGGCACTACCATGGTGGAAGGTAAATGAGCCCAAATCAACAAATACAAATGTCCCAATTACTTTTCTCTCTTGCTGAAATAAAATACTTGACACCTAAAGTTTAAATGGGGAAGAGGTTTATTTAGCTCACAGTTTGTAGTTTGTTGCAGTTTACAATTGGCTGAGTCCAAGACAGGTGGCTTGGCAAAAGGACATCCCAGAAGAATAATAGTTTCATGGAGGCAGAAGATACCAAGAGCAAGCAAAGGGAGAGACTCTTTCTGTCCCTTATACTGTATAGAGACTACCTGCCCTAGAGTGGGTGTAGCACTGACACCCTTAACCCCAGTATCGGACCATGAATCAATCACAAACTCTAGACTCAAGAATCTCTAAAAAGCCCATGCCCCATGACTGCATGAGGCTTTTGGGGGACATCTAGACACAAACAATAACAGGAAAAGTTCAAGTAATAAGACTCTAGATGCAGTCATGTGGTGGATGAGCTTTTCAGAGATGACTGAATCCAGATTGGATTGCAACTGATTCTTGATCCAGTGCTGGCATTAAGGTTATGAGTGCTATATCCATCCTAGGGCAGATAGCCTGCATAAAATTCAAGAGACAGAAAAAAGGCTCATCCCCTCTCTCTCCCCTTGATGCTTTGCTATCTTCTGGCCACCATGAATTGGTTTCCCCCTTGGTTGCTTGCTTTTTCTGACTTACACCACCATAAACTGTTGCCCTTCTGCTATGAGCCACCCTGCCTTGGAGCCGGCTGAGTATGAACTGAAACCTCTATAAATTGTGAAATAAATAGATCTTTCCTCCCTTAACTTTGGGGGTCAGGCATTTTTGTCTTAGTAACAAGAAAATTATGACAAGGGCATGCAAAATAATAGTAAAAATGTTATTTAGCTAATATGTAGAGTCCTAAGATGTGTTAGGTAGGAAATACTAAAAAATGAAGTTGAAAATTCAAAGATTTAGGTCAAACATGAGCAGTTGCATAAGGACCTGAGAAAGCTGGAACAATGTGCAGTTGTAACCTACAAATGAAATACTGAAATTTAAAAACTCTTGATGGTTATGAATTTCTAATGCCCACAAGGCTTGTGTTTCCCTAGTGCCTAGAAAGCTTATGGGATTGCTACAGTGAGTACCTCACTTTGGGGGATGCTTGGGGTCTCTAGAGCCAGAGAGAAAAAAATTCTGAGACTATGCCACTCACTGGGCTATATACAGGACATTGAAATTATAAAAGGTAATTTCGAGACAAAAAAAGAAAGATAAACAAAATGCCAAAATTCTCATTACATATAAGACAATGTTCAGAAAATTAGCTGATGAAGAGTAAAAGGACAGAGAATAATTAATCCCAAAATATTATTATAATAGCTAACACTGATCATTTATTATATGCTTAACTCTTTCAATGTTTATAGTCACATACTGTTATTAATACAATCTACTTTACAGGTAAGAAGCCTGATGCCCACAGAGTCTAAGTAGCTTGATTCGCATCACTCACCAAGTAAAGGGTGACTTAAACTCAGGACTTGAACTCACAAGTCAGCTGATCAATATGTCTAGTGAGAGTCATTGCTTTTAAACATAATTCAGTCTCTCCTAACATTTCAGGAGCAGCCAAGAGTGTATTCAATGCTAAGAAAATCATAAGTTAAAGAATGATAGGAGGAACTAACAAAAGAATAAACACTGAGAGGTTTTACCAGCTTTACTTAAATATTTAATAAATACATTAACATGAATTACAGCTTGATGTTGCAGGTTCTGCCATACTAATCTATGTGAGGTTGCAATTTAATCTTATGCAAAAACAGAAAAGATAGCTAACAATTAACTGACCTATTTTTCTTAAAGACAACCACTCCTCTTGGCAAACAGATTATAAAAGATTACAGAATATTTCAGTCCCTGTGAATAAGAGTGTAATAAAGAGGATTTGTATTTGAAACTTTCTTACATGTGGTTTTTTCAAATATGTATCACTCTTTCAACCATAAAATTCAGTTTATAGAGTTAGGTTCTAAAAACCTGTCATATTACTATGCATATATTTTAGTGTGCAGCTTAAAACAAGATTATAAAAATAAATATTTTACATTCTATTTAAAATCAAATTTTGTAACTAATCCTCTCACTTTAAAAGGGAAAAAACACACATACACATATACATTCTTTTTTAAATAATGGATCTATATAAAATAGCAACCCAGGTTAATAACTTGCAAATTTATGTTTCTTTTTCAAATAAAAATTAGGATAACACCATTTCAGCAGCACTAACTGAATTTTATTTTAAGATAAAATACTAACAGCAGCACTAACTGAGTTTTATTGTAAAAATAAAAATTAATTTTTTTTAAACTGAAAAATAAAAATTCTACATGATTACCATGTGATGTTTTAACATACGTATGTATTGTATAATTTTAAAATCTGGTTAAGTGTAGATACGTATTCAATCTACTATTTCTGCATGGAGAGAACATTATTCTTTCATCTAACTTTCTAGTTACAAAGCACAAATCAATTATTTGTATCTAATCAACTGTGCAGTACAAACCAGAGATTCTTACTCCTAACTGTAAACTACTTCCTGTTGATCAGTTTCTTCCCATCTTTCCCTCTCCTTTACTCTCCCAGCCTCTGGCAAGTACCATGCCACTTTCAACTTCGATGAGATGAATTTTTTATATTTTGTATCTGAGTAAGATCATACAGTACTTGTCTTTCTGTGCCCAGCTTGTTCCACTTTTCTAATGATTTCCAGTTCTGTCCATGTTGTCACAAATGACAGAATTTCATTCCTCTTATACCTAAATAGTGTACTCCATTGTGTGTCACATTCTTTATCCATTTATCACTTGATGGACATTGTTACGGTTTAGGCCCACATATCACCCCAAACACTTGTGAACTTACAGGTGGAGTTTGGGGAAGGTGATTGAATCATGAGGTTGTGATACTCATCACTTTATAGCTAAATATGATTATGGGAAGTGAAACATGGCCTCGGATGGAGTACTGGAGGCATGGTCTCGAAGCCCATACCTCTTTCCTCCCTTGATCTCTCCCTTCCTTCTGCCACTATGCCAGGAGATGTTTCTCCTCTACCATGCTGCCCTGCCATGGAGCCAGTCAGCTATGAACTGAAATTGCTACAAACTGTGAGCCAAAATAAATCTTTCCTTCTTTAAATTGTGGGTGTCCAGTACTGCGTTTCAGAGACAGGAAAGTAAAACAGATTTTGATACAAGAGAAAGAGATTCATTGCTGTGATATTACCTTACTATGCGGTTTAAACTGTTTGTAATTGAGTTACTCAAGGAATTGGGAAAGATTTGGAGATGCCAACTTGAGAAGCAGCCCTAGATTCTATAACCTAAGTTTGATGGGAAACTCTAGTCAGAGCTCAGAAGACCAGAATGCTGATATAATTGCAGCCAGTGAAGACCGGGCCCAGTTGGAACAAGAAGTCTATTGGTAATTGGACTCTAGGCCATGTATGTTATGCCTTGGAGGAAAATTTGTCCACATTTTGCTCATGTCCTTAAACTTTGAAGACTGAGACTATGTAGCAGACTAATTAATCTAGTAGATGAAATTTCAAGCCAGCCAAACGTAGGCTGTGGTTAGGTACTGCTGGGGGCTTTTCAGTAAACTTCTCACTGAGAATCCAGAGCAAATGGCCTAGCTTAATGATTTAAAAAGTTTTGAGTTTGGTCAAAAAGGCAACTCTGGTAAAGTTGGGACCTGCAAAGATTGAGAAGAAGAGAGCTTGGTTGCTGAAAAGACTAATATTATAGAAATAGCAAGTACCTTACAACAGTACAAAAGGAAGGATATGTTGAAAGTAGGAGAGGAACCAATAATGCTGAAGTCTTCACAGCCTCAAAAGTGCAAAAGTAAGAGTCTTTATTTCAAAGAGAAAGCCACAAGGCACCATGTTCCAGAATGGTGGCCACTAAGGAAAATTATCCCTCGTGAGTTGGTTCATAGCACTTAGTCATCCAGCCAATCAGAGACTCCTACACTTATAATAAAGAAAACCTGGCTACTCTTCCAGCTGGTGACAGACCTAGGAGTCATCCATATGAGGCTGGTTTTATGTATTTATAGAATGCAAGAGTTGTAGAGTCAGGGAGGCTTCCACTCAGATTTCAGAAAGTGGCCTGGGCAGCCAGGCAGTGTGCCCTTGAGATGCCAGTACGTGAAGCTGTGAGAATTAAGTCAAAATGCAGGAGAAATCATTGAATGTTGGAAAAGCGAGGAACATGGAACATCAGAGGAAAGCCACAGGAGTGAGCAAAGCCAGCCCAAGAAAGAGGCTATGAGGGCTAAAACTACCAGCAGTGCCATACAAGTTGAGCCAGCCAAGGCTTTTGCAATTCACCTTTTGTGGCAATCCTCCTACCTCAGTCTCCTAGGTGCTGGGATTATAGGTATGCACCAGCATGGCTGGCTTCTAAGGGCATATATTATTAAACTAAGCATAATTTTTCAATGTTGTTTATAAGTATGGCATTTTTCTTTTTAATTTTTTTGTTTCACTAAAATATCTTAAATTATTTCTTTTCCTAATTTTACCATTTTTCTCTCTTCTTCTCAATATTTTTTTCTAAAAGTTTCATAGACATAACATTAAGATATCCAAATTTAAATTAAAAAAGATGAATTTTGTTCTCTTTCCTTCTTAAGAATTATGTTTAGGTGATAATGGGCTACAAAATAACACTTTTAAACATTTAAAGAATGTTTAAAAATGAATACACTGTTCATTTATTCATTATTTCTTTCAGAGCAAGCTGTATGCAAAGTTATGAATTCACTTTGGTCATGTTCCCACAATATTCTGTGAAGTAAGTGAAATTCATTGTAAGTTTATTTCCTGTACACTCTCCTTCCTTATGTGCTGTACACTCTCCTTCTACTCTTTCAGCAATTCTTCTTTATACTTAAGAAACAAGGACCAGTCTTGGTTCTACTTTCCATAAGGCCTCATTCACTTGACAAATGTCTACTGAATGCCTAATTTATGCATCCTTACACCTACTTTCCCTTTTTCTTGGAACACTGTGTTGCACCTACTTGGACCTAAGAAAGATCTTTGACTAAGCTCCATGCTCAACCCAAATGATCCCATGGTAATTGCTCTTACCTCTTGTATCACCCTGTGATACAAGATTTATCCATTCACTTGCTTTTGAAACTCACTGGAGTGTAACACATTTGAGTTAAAGGACTTGCCCCTTTAAGACTCTCCGACACCAAGCAGAGGACCTCACTCATGGGTGGTGCTGAATAAATGTGGCTGAATAACTGTGTCCAGAAAAGGGGCAGCTACACTATGAGAACTGAAGAAACAAGAGATTAATTTTACTGGTAGTATTATAGAAGACCACATAATTTAATTTATGAGGGCCTAGAAGTAAAATAAAATTCAGAGAAAAGGCATTTCAAACACAAGGAAAAATTGAGGCAATAATGATTTGGGTTTTGTTAAAAGCACAAAAAATAATGTCAGTTTAAATGATAAGTGATAGTGCTATAATTTGATTTTATACAGTTTAATATAATCCAAAATTATATTAGGTCAAAACTATAAGCAAATGAAGTAAGATTCACCACATGCCCATGGCTTTCATTTGAACTTCTCCTTGCCCATATATACTTCTCCACATTTTTCTTGAAACTATTTTTACTAACCTGGTCTGTGCATCAAAAATTCTGAATGTGTGGACTCTAACTATGCAACAAAGTCTCCTCAAATGTCAGGTCTTCTATAAAACTACCAATAATATTGATGATGACAATGATGATGGTGATGATAATTTCTGATTAATGAACACCTATCATGTGCCAGGGACTATTCTAGATGCATCAAGATGTATGCATCAAGATGTATACTTCTAGTAATCTTATTAATTCTGAAATATAAGCCTTCTAAATCTCCAAAGAGGACAACAGATTAATAAAATACACCGCCAGTAATCAAACTCCCACTGCCTGGGGATGTAGCTCAGTGGTGGAACACTTGCTAAAATGGGCAGGGTACAGAGTTCATCCCCAGTACCACAAACCCTAGTACCACAAATCCCACTGACTTCACCCCCCACATTGTCTCTTCCATTCCACCTGCTTCTTTGGCTCCATGACACTTTGTACCATACTAATCTTCCATTCAGCTCTTTCACTTGAATACCCTGTGTGTTTCAAACAATCACCAGGCGGTATCCAGAGTCTATGATCAATGGAGAGCTAGTGAATGAAAATATTGTAAAGTTCATTTTTTGTAATAGCCAAAATTTACATTAATGAAATACATAAAATCAACTTGCTTGAAGTGTTAAATTATATTTGAACTTAAACTGTTTTATTGTCATTTCTGTTGTTGTTTATATAGTACTTAAAAATAAAGAAAGAAGGGAATCCTATTATTGGAGTTAGATGTGTTATCTTCAGGCACACAAGCTTAGGAAGAAATCTTTAATTCTTATTCATGCATGACAAGACACATGTAAAATACCTTTTTTCAAAAGGTTTCAGCTTTTGTCACAAGCATTCTCTGCAGTTTTTGAAAAAAAAATGCCTACTGACTAGAACTCTGATTTTATAAATATATACCAGGAGAAATTGGAGATTTTCCATGTAAAGACACAGGAGGAAATAAACTCTTGTTCTCTGGAACATATAACAAGTTCCAAGTCTCATCAGTGACCCACATGTTTAAGATTTTCTCTTTGGAAATTTAACAAAGAAATTCACCCAAATTGACTATGTAGCCCAACTAGGATTCATTCATCACACAAAAATTAAAATCAATTTAGTCCCATCCATAAAGTCTGTATTACAATTGTCATCAGAAATAAATTTGCATATGTTGGTGAAGTCAGATTTTACTCATGTCAGCATTTGTTCATGTGTAGCCTATTGCCCTTTAGAGTATACAAATGAGAGGCAATATATAAAATCAGAATTCAAAGAAAAGAAAGAACTTCAGAATGGAGAAAAAATATATACTTCTACAATCTTGTGACAGTAGTGCTGGATTGTGTGTATGTGTGTGTGTGTGTGTGTGTGTGTGTGTGTGTGTCTTAGTATATGCTTGTGCTCCTGTATCCTGTGATGCTCATCTGAACAAAGTGTCAGCTTTGAAATGAAACATGCATGACATACAGAGATGGAAGAAAGCAGTAACACTGGTCATTGGTTATTAAAGATCCAGTCAAAGCTGCATGCGTATTTTTCTTAGTGTTTTGCTTTATAACATTTTGATGAATGTATATTCATAGCATCAACCTCATTCTATAAAATTAATCACACAATTTATAACTTTAATTTAGTATCCCACCATGCATATTTCTTCCAAGATCATGTATATCCAGCCATAAAGAAATGACAAGTTGAAGAAATTCATACATAATTTTTCTCCTTGGTCTCAACAGTATGTGCCATTACTTCAGTTTAAATTTTCCTTCTTTAACAAAGGAAGAACTACCCTAAAAATGTACCCTCACTATTCAGCCAGGCATATAAGCATGTCAGAAAGATCTGATCACACCAATGACTGCAAGCTTGTGAATTTTTATATGAAGTAGAAGAAAAAACTCTCACCCATGAGAACAGAGGAGTGTGGGGGTGTCAAAGAAAAGCTATTGGAGTGTGAGGCACCATTTCTTTCAATGGTTCCCTCTGTGACACTGACTTTCTAATAACAATTGTGTCAGGAAGGGGGAAATACATTTTAATTTAACAAGGCCCAGTTTGATATTTTGCATGAAGAATCAAAGTTAAAGGAAGAATATACATTCCTTATGTAGACCAGCCTATGTAGTGTCCATATGAAGATTCATTCTTACTATACCAGGAATTTAACTTTATGTAGATGAAAAATTGCCATTGTCATGGGTCAAGAGCTAACTGGACTTGAAATGTTAAGTATTTCCCTTTCATTTTAACTGTAAGCCCAGAGTTTCTTCCTTTCACTTTATAGAGCAACAAGAAAATCTAAAATTATAGTAACAATAAAAGCATGATGAAATGAATCAATTTATATCTTTTGGAGCCTAAGGGAATATAGTTTCTAAGACACCAGCAGGAGCTAAGAACAGGATTGTGTTATCCTATAGGGAAAGAAGCGCATATGGGAAGGAAAGGAAGATGCTGAAAGATAGGCTTACTGGGGCACACAAAACCAATAATGAAGGCAAAAAATACAACCAAGAAACAAAGAAGATGATGAGACATTGTCCCATTCCTTGGACAAAGAAATTAATTTACTAAAAAAAAACAATTCCAAATTTCTGGCACCACACTGCTCTAGAACACCCACTCAAAGCCTCTCTAACCTCCCACCAGGGTTTGGTGTGAATTTAGTATACAGGAGTAAAGGCTAAACTCTGTCCAGGAGAAGTGGTAGAATGGGTGGCCCTCAATGACCTCACTGACAATTGTCTGCCCTTAATACATTCTACATTGAGAGGATTTCAACCTACGGTTTACATCTCTGTAATGATGATGATGTTAAACCTCTGTGATAGTTAACTGTGGTGTTTATTGGATTTAAAAACAAAAAGTAGATTAGTGGAGCACAGTTTTGATGATTAACTTGTAAGATGAAAATCAAAGAGGAAGGACCCACTTTGAAAGTGGATGGCACCAATAGAAGCCTGGATGAAATAAAAAGTTAAAGAAGAAGGAAGCCTGCCTTTTTGCTTTTCAGAAGAGCTGCAGTCTTCACCACCACAGTGGGTCATTTGATCCATTTCCTCAAGCCTTCCAAAACAGACCCTTCAGCTTTCCAGGACAGACTGATATGGGAATCTGCAGTGAGTTCAAGGTCTTCAACTTTAGACTGGATCTTCCAATTCTCCAGTGCACAGGTGATCATTTTGTATTCTCCCATTCCAGTCACTTTAAGCCTACTGTGAGAGATAGATAAATAGATAGATAGATAGATAGATAGATAGATAGATAGAATTCCTCTAGTGAATTCTAACTGACACAACTAATCCCTTTACCCAGACAGTTCCACAAAGGACAGGCTCCAAGGAGACGCTGCCAAAGATAAAACATGAAGCTACGCTCAGAGATGTATTATCCCATGCCTAAGAAACATGAACCAAAGAAATTCTCTTTTTTATCCTCTTTCCTGAGCTCCATTTCCACTTTTTCAAAAATAACATCATGAGACCTGCTAGAAGGTGATCAGAAAGCAAGAACTACTTAAGATAAGATCTACATTTTTAAAGAACTAACAGGGAATTCTTTTCCTCTTCTCTGTAGCCTTCAAAATTTATATCCTACTCCTTTATTTAAGCTGAGACCTTCTGTGGCCTCCATTCTGTTACATCAATCCATTCGAGGTGCAAGAGTCCCAGGCAGCAGTGTAAGCCCCAAGAGCCTCTTCCCTTTACCTTCCCTCTGGGATGCAGCCTTCCCTAAACCCTGCCTCAAGTCTCCAGCTTGTACCCCTCAGTAAAAACCAGGACCAAACAGCCACTTGAAGGCACTGAGATCAGATGCAAGGCACTTCTGTTATTATTTAAGTATAATTCATTATCTAATGACAGATTTATTTTGATAGGAAAACCATCTTTGCATGACAGTGTAACACATTTAGGAAGGTTATACTTTCCAGCAAGTGCAACACTCAAAGAAAAGTTTAAAGAATCCAAATAATCAATGTGCAGCTTATATGAGTACCATGTTAATATAAACTGATCTTAATCCCTGTGGAATTTAATTCAATTTTGACTTTGTCTTCCCTGAAAGATGAGGATCTCTGTCACTGTGGGAATATTTCTGAGTTCACTGAAACTGTTCCTACAAAACTATGTAGCCACAGATTTTCCTAAATATTAGCTAAATACACAGACACTCTGCTGTTTGACAACTTAAAAACACATTTTCTGCTCTTCTTCTGTCCCTTTTTTCTGATCTAAACCAAATATATCCATCTCTTTTTAATGGGTACTTCAGGATTCGTCCTTCTAATTCCAGGTACTTTTGCTTCCCATCAACCTATGAAGACCTGACTCCCTGAGTTACTGGAATGCATTTCTTCATTGGTTCAAATTAATTAATGTCTGGTTCCTAGTAGAAGAATAATATAAATAACAGCTGAATACAACAAAAGAAAAGTCATAAAACATGTACTAAGTACAGTTTTCCTACATTTTATGAATCTGTTTCAAAAACCCAACTTTCTATCCTAATCAGAAAAGGCCTGGCTGCTTCCCACACACAGAATTCCAGTAACTATCTACACTCGGTGATTCTTTTTCAAATAAGCTCTTATCTGACGGCTTAGAATTTCCTGCCTGTCATTTCTTACATTTCTCAAAAATAAATCCTTGATCTTTATATAATTATAGTATTTTTTGGACCTGATGTCATCAAATATTTTTATCTGTATCAATATATCACTGATGGCCAATTGACAAAGAACAAAATATATTCTAAGTATTTCTGTCAGTGTGATGATTAGCACAGAACATGTAAAAAGACATTTAATTAATGGTTTTCTGTCATAATAAAAATCATGATCATCTATCTAAAGCTCTTTCCATTAGCCTATACTACCAATTTTATAACCATCATGCAATTCAGACAATGAATAATCTCTCCATTTCTATGATTGACTACTCAGGGAAATTTGCTCATCAATAGAATAACTATAATGTGATGGTAACATTTCCCACTGCTAGATTTAATGTCACGTGGACATAAATAGATTGCAAGTATGGATCCTGTCAGAACCAATGGATTCACTCAAGAAACAAGTTAGTAACATGCAAGATCAGGAAAGTAGGACAATAGCTACAATGATAAAGAACTGATAGAGAAAAAGTGTATAGATCCAGTCTGTGCCAAGTTCAACAGGCAACATGGACACAGAAAAACTGCTGGGTGTTTTAAACCAAGTTTCGGGGAACCGTAATAATGGTCAAAGTAAGTCAGCAGTACAATTCAAGCCTGGGGCATTAATTACAACATAACAAAAAAATCCTTATTTATATCAGAATCCTTCATTACATTGTTTCAGTGAGATTTCTCTTTGGGGAGCAGATACATGTGATCTGGCAACACAGATGCCCTGGAAATGTATAAAGGGAACCACCTCTTCCCAACCATGTTCGTTACACTGGCACTGGAGGGGCCCCAAGAGTTCCCAACTCTGTGACAGTTTCAACTGGAGAATAGATCATATGTTCTTCAAAACACAACCTCCTTACTTCCAAACAATTGTACTGTTAACTCCCACTGCTGACTACAAACACAGAGATAAGCTGACCATTGTTTGTAGTTGGGAGAGAGGAAAGGACAGAAGAAATGTTTGCATCTGTACCAAGGGAACAGATAATATAAGACTTTGATTAACTAAAACACAAGTGAATGATCCTTCATTTGCCAGTTCTTTTTTTCCACTTCCCGATGTGACAGTCTATCTTAGCAATTGCTTCCAACACAAGGACAGTCAGTATCCTCACAGCAAGAACTTAGCTTTTCAAATCATTTCACAACATTGTGCCAATGTGCACCTTGCACTCAACACATTCTCCACATTCTCCTCTGTGACACTGCCCATTTATTTTCAGAGTAATGACACCCACAGTGATGTAAATCCTTTTCCAAGAAAAGATATGGTATTGGTCATGAAAATCTATTTGCAAAATCTAGAAGCATTTTTAAACTTTCAAAGGAAAAACAGATGTTTTTAAAATCGTTAAGCAGCCTTCACCCCCACAAAGTCTCCCAGAAAGCAGCATCGCGGCCTGTCTCTTTGGGACCCGAGCCTCTCGGACCTGCAGAGTGGCCTGGACTGTTTGGATC